>LGRX02030765.1:0-18473 GCA_001247695.2 Cymbomonas tetramitiformis | reverse complement strand
GTAATCACTCACCTTTAAGAAAACCCGACGTTAAGAAACTAGCCAGCGTTTGGGGGGGGGTACCCAACTCGATGAGTACGGCTGGCTGGCTTTTTTCGGCTAAGAAAATTCCCGAAATAAGCAACCTTTGTGCTGGCGCCGCAGGCGATTTTTCCTGAAATTATGGCCGTTCTAAGCGTTTATCAATGAAAATTTAAGAAAATAGCTGGCTGATTGAAAGAAATTGGCTTACTATTCTTCGAGTTCTCTTATGACGCTGACGCTGGCGGGGGGGGGAGGGGGGGTACCCAACTCGATGAGTACGGCTGGCTGGCCCAAAATCCCTGTTTTCTTAACGGTGAGTGATTACTGTATCTGACAATCTTTGCTGTGAGCTGGGACCGCCCTGACCAAGAGTACAGGCCCCCAGTTGTGCTACAGTTTCCTCCTGAAGTTGAGTAGGGAGTTTGTTGCTTCGTTTCGCTACTAGCTCCGGTCACCACCCTAGGTGGTGTGCTGGATTTGACACTGTGACACTCAAAACTGTCACATGTCACTTCCTATGGTAGGCTGGGTGACCGTCACCAGTAGACGGGAAACACCCGTTAGGTATTTATGTATGCCTCTGATTTATCTATCACACTTTTACCGTTCTGATTCCGTAACCCTTAACTCAGGGTTTATCTCACCAGTTAGATATATATCACCGCCGAACTATATATCCGCCACTTGCTGCTGTGGGTTGTGATCTCGTGGTTGGTGGTCCGGGAGTCTGTGGTGGCGGGCGCGTCCGTCTCGTAGTCGGCGGTTTGCGTGCTTCTGGCGGCGGGTGTGTCTGTCTCGTAGTTGTTGGTTCGAGTGCTTTTGGTGGCGGGCGTGTCTGTCTCGCTCGTAGTCGTTGGTCTGAGTGCCTCCGTGGCGGGCGTTGATCTCGTAGTCGCTTGTCCTAGCGGCTGTAGGCCGTGGGCGTGTTGCGTTGATGGTGATGATTTTTTTGTAAATGGCGGGTTAGGGACTGTGGGTTGCGTTGTGGGGAGTGGTGTGCCTTGGGTGCGCGGGTGAGAACTGGAGTGGGGTGTTTGGGCTGCGGGCGTGCGGGGCGGAGATAGTGGGCGGCGGGACTTGTTGAGGAAGAAAAAAAATTTTGCTTTGGGGAATATCCCCCCCCCAGCTGAGGGCGCACTGGGTGGGGAGTCTTCCGTTGGTCTCGTAGTTGGTGGTTAGAGTGCTTGCTGCTGTGGGTTGTGATCTCGTGGTTGGTGGTCCGGGAGTCTGTGGTGGCGCGCGCGTCTGTCTCGTAGTCTGCGGTTTGCGTGCTTCTGGCGGCGGGTGTGTCTGTCTCGTAGTTGTTGGTTCGAGTGCTTTTGGTGGCGGGCGTGTCTGTCTCGCTTGTAGTCGTTGGTCTGAGTGCCTCTGGTGGCGGGCGTGTTGATCTCGGGTAGTCGCCGTCTGAGCGGTCGTAGCTGTGGGCGTGTTGCGTTGACGGTGATGAATTTTTTTTGAGTGTGTTGTGTTGGGTTTGGCTAGGGAGGTGGTGGGTTGCTGTCAGGAGGCCATGGCGCACGCTGCTGCTTGCGGCTTGAGCCTACCGTCGCAGCGTGTTGGCGGTGTCGGCTATGATCAGCCACACGTTGCGTCTGCCGAGTGGACCCTTCTGCTTGCAGAGCAAGATGCTCATGCGTTGTGCGGTGGCCAGTCTCCACAACCAGCTTCGCCTGGCTGGGTGTGCGTCGAACACGTAGTGTAAGGGTACGTGAGCGCATGTCAGTTCTCTTTCCGCCGTCAGCAGTGGCAGGGCGATGTCCAGCACTCTAAAGGAGGGGCTGGCGACGACGACGTTGTAGCTGGTCATGCGTCTGACGTTGCCGGTGTCAGGGTTATGACCGATGACACATGTGTCATACATGCCATACATGTCATACGCGTCATACCTGTCAGACATGTCATGCCATGTCATGTCGTGTCATGTCGTGTCATGTCATATATTATAATGACAGACAGTCGTCAGTACGGTCGACTATGACATGTACAGTCATATCATCTGTCATTTACTCAAGGTGAGACTTGAGTGACACCTGTCATCGAGAGGCCAGTATTGTGGACTCGAGATGGCAAAGCAAGATGGAGTCTTGAAGAACCGAATGGTTCGGAGAAAACTCATCTTCACTTCAAGCATGTTCTGAACAAGCATGCGAGTATCATATGGCTTATTCGTTCAGCCGATACTGATTGTTCAACCAATGCCTTGGGTTCACAACCCGATTGCGGTGGCATCTATGAGATGCGGGGCATTGCGTATAATGAGGTAGCGTTGAGCTACAGCAGTCACTTCGGACGAAGCACTGCACTCATATCCGCACGTACTCTGCGTGAGCTATTAACGTTCCATAATAGCCTCGCTTGTATCATATCTATTCGCTTGCTAGCGAAGCCCTATCAGTTGGTATTCTCCGTCTCGTCAAGGCGACGAACGAGGACGTATCTAGTGTGAGTGCAGCAGTAGATATTGAAATTTGTGTGCGCAGGTTTGCGGAGCGCGAATATCATCAGGCGTCGCAGTCGCACATATCAACATATCTGCATAATATCGACCGCTGCATAATAAACAGCGAAAATAGTGCGCGAGGAGACATCGTCATAATCGCAGTTGATCGTACATATCATCGTCAGATATACAGCGCGAGAAGGTGTGCATGCAGCATGCCGATCACATATATGCGCAGTTACGATTCGCAATTGTACGAAAATCGACATATTGAGACGCGGATGAATAAGTCATCAGCAGAATATGATCCGTGCGAAAAATGACATTTGTATCATATGCCGTTCATATTGCGACAGAGATGTGCTCATAATTCGCAGCGCGCACATCAATGATTCAACAGAGTCACAATAAATCGCCTTCTGCACCGAACGATTACCTTGCAGTTTTTTATGACGAGATCAGTGTGCAAAACACAAAAGGAAGGGATGGGGAAGGGCCGTGCAAAGACTGGCTCTGAAGCATGCTGGGTTGCATGCCACCTGGCTGCATGCCAGGTTGCATGCCAGGTTGCATGCCAGGTTGCATGCCAGGTTGCATGCCAGGTTGCATGCTGAGGGGCACGCTGAAGGGCATGTTGAAGGGCAACTGTGGCACGTCCGGGACAAGTTGAGATGGGGAAGCCGGGTTGCATGCTGGGGGAAGGCAGGTTGCATGCTGGGGAAGGCAGGTTGCATGCTGGCGAGGGAAGGTTGCATGCTGGGGGTGAGCGGATGAAGTGGACATTTAGGTTACCACGCAGTCTGGAGGTACCACGGCTTTTGCACGCCCCCGGCCACGCCCCCGGCCACGCCCCCGGCCACGCCCTCGGCCACGCCCTCCGCCACGCGCTCGGCCAGGATCTCCGTCACCTGAGAACATGGTTGCTCCCTCAGCCACGTCTTCGGCCGCGCCCTCATCAACATCCTCGACCGCGCCCTCGACTGCACCCTCGACCGCGCCCACAACATCCTCGGCCACGCCCTCGACCGCGCCCTCGGCCACGCCCGCCTCGGCATCCGCGGTTGCAACTGGAGTTGTAATTGCCGACGAAAATGTGTAAGAAACGGGGTCGGCTTGAGTGTCGACCTCGTAACTCACCCCGACGAGCTCGGCAGCTTTGATGATGACGTGCTGCGGACACGGTATGCCCGCCACCACCGACATCATCGAGAACATCCCCCGCATGACATCTGTGCGCAACAGCATACTACAACCCAAAAAAACAGGGGGGAAATAGGTTGGATATTAGTGGCATACCTCCAGTTTTTTGGCGTGCTTCACGTTACCCATGGCACCTTGGCGTTGGCAGATAACGGTCGTCCACAGGTCATCTGAGAGACTGAGCAGTTGGGATAGAAGCCAATCCAGACGACAGTTTGATTTCCAGTGACAGTACTCCTTCAAGAGAAGGTGCCATCGTTCCAGCAGGTTGTTTGTATATTGATCGGCATATGCAAAATCCATGCACCCGTGAGCCCAACGGTGAATTGTGTGCCGGTATGTACTGTCTACATACTGGACGAATTCCTCAAACTTGGCTTCCCACTTAAGCACCCATGTTGAGAATAGTGACAGTGGATCCACCGGTGCCTCCCCTGTTCCGGTAACGGCATACAGCACGTCGATGAGTTCCTTTAGGCATGTAGAACGGTCGAAGCGAACTGACGAATTGGGCATTCTCTCCCAGGCTCCTTTCACCCAAGCGCGAGTGACGTGCCAGGTGCAGTAAATGATCCACCGCGAAGCATATTCACAGCCAAACACGGCTTTAATGGCGTTGACCTCCGCGAGTGACATGTCAATGATGAATGTCGGCTGCCATGACGTTGGCAGTCGAGGTGCCAGTTTGACTTTCACAGATCTTAAGAACTTAGCAAGCTCGTCGGCGGTAGTCGTTTGCAAAATTGCATGGGCAAAAGGAAACCCATTAGCAAACTCGTTAATCAAGCTTAGAGTACCAAGCTCAAAACCATACCGATTGACTCCGAAGGTGGTGTCCATCAAGACAGTCCCGGGATGTTTTACCAGTTCGCTGAATTGTGCCGCTGTCATTATACCCATGGCAAAGGGGACACAGACAACCGGCACCGTGGCTAGGCGAATAAACTGTGGTGGAGAGTGATCAGCACAGAAAGACACTGCGGTTGGTTCTCCTGCACGAAAAAATACGACGTTGTGAGAAGATGCAATCACAAAATCCGAACATACTAGAACAGGAGGTGGATGACATGCGTACCTCCTACGGGGCCTTGTGACGCGGGGCGCTCACAGCCGGGAAACTGGCATTCATAGAGTTCCTGCGGCTGGTAATACAGTACACAATCTTGGTGTAATTCCGCCCACTTCTCGATAGAAAGCAACGGGTCCTCATCGTACATCCACGTCTCCTTGGCCACAAACGTACGGGCATTCCTTCATTAGAACAAAGGTTATCATCACGCGCCGCCTGTACAGTAAACACTCATATTTAATGAAACAGAGATCTGGCTCCAGCCAGCCAAATCACTAAAATCGTGACCCCCCTGCTGCTGCTAATGAATTGTTCATTAGAAGGAACGCGATTCATGAGCCAGCCAGCACCATTCGTTATTTTCCTCACGTCAGCCTTACAAACTGAAATTTTCGAGAAAACTGTGTGCTGATTTTTCGAAGTGATAAAATGGACCCAGCGAGTAGGCAACAGCTTAGAGAGCTGCACACAGACATGAAGACAGACAGACAGATATTATGGTGTACACACCATAACACCAATAATTGCCTACAGTAATGCCATGTGCAATAATTAGCCTAAAGCCATGTGCACCGCGTCAAGTTATGCCAGCGTCAATTCCTTATGTTAAGATTGCCGAAAGCATGCCAGCCAGCGAGCGCCTTCCTTATTTTGGACCTCTTCCTTATTTTTTTGGGTCCAGCCAGCCAAATCACTAAAATCGTGACCCCCCCCCCAAAAAACGCTGGCTGATTCCTTAACGGTAAATTCCTTAATACTGAGTGTCTACTGTAGGTGCCGAAGCAATCGTGAGTGAGGGAGGAGGGCAGGTTGTATGCTGGGGGTGCCGAGTTGTATGCTGGCGATGGAATGGAATGTTGGATGCTGGCGGCCAGGTGAGCCAGGCGGGAAGACGACGTTGAACCAGTTGTCTTCAACCGGGTGTTTCTTCCTACAGCGCCCGATGTTGGACGCCCTGGGCTCCCCGCGCAGGCCCCACTTGCACGCAAAGCACATGTCTGTTTGCGGCGAGCCATGCGCGTCCAACCCTTGTTGGATACGGGCGGCTAGTTTACGCTGGCCCCATGTTGGGAGTGCCGGGTTGCCATGGTGGGGAGGGCAGGTTGCATGATGGGGAGGGCTGGTTGCATGCCGGGAGTGCTGAGTTGCATGTCAGGAGGGGGCCGTTGCATGGGGGAGGGGCCCAGGTTGCATGCGGGGGAGGGGGCCAGGTTGCATGTTGGGGAGGGCAGGTTGCATGCTGGCGATAGAAGACGCCTAAGCAGTGGAAAGTGCACGATGTGTTCACCGTGGACCGGCTTTCGCCGGTAGAGTCGAGTAGCCGCTTTGTCGAGAGAGCTAAGGAGATCCCCCCTCCTCCGTTGGACGTCAGTGAACGCAAGGAAACCCACGTCGAGAGGGTGGAGCGTTCGCGTACGCGCCAGCGTCAGGGCAGGAGGTGGACGGAGTACCTGGTCAAGTGGACAGGGATGCCCCGCAGTGAGAACGAGTGGAAGACCCGAGAGGATCTGGAGTGGGACGGAGCCGGTAGACCCGGCGTTCCCAACCGGGCGTTGTTGGAGTTTGAGAGGATCGAGGCTAAGAGAGTGGAGCGAGAGAAGCTTAGGGTCCGTAAGAGGCGCGACGAAGCCGCAGGAGCAGTGTGGACCACACTTTCGGAGGAGCTCAAGGTAGACGGCGCAATGTCATGGGTGCCAGAGGAGAGGTTTGATGAGGAAGTAGGAACTTTCGCGAGAGTATCTGCTCAGAGCACCCTGCCGCCAGTCAACGGAGCCGCAGCACTTGAGAGGGAGCCAGTCGGCCAGTCTAAAATTCTCGTATTGTTCTGTGGGACCGGGTCAGTCAAGAGGCAGTTTACTACGCAGTTTCCCAACAGCGAAGTAGTTGCCGTAGACATTCAGCCCAAGTGGGGCCCCACACATTGCGAGGATATCATGCGATGGGACTACCGACAGTTCAGACCAGGACACTTCGACGTAGTCTGGGCTAGCCCACCTTGTACAGAGTACAGCCAGGCGAAGACAGTAGGCATCCGAGATTTGCGCGCTGCGGACAGGCGAGTTCGTAGGACATTGGAGATCATCCGGTACTTGAGGCCCGAAGCATACTTCATTGAGAACCCGAAGGGAAGAGAGCCCCACGGTTTGCACACGCGTCGATGCATGAGCAATCTACCAGCTCCGCACCTCGTCACGTACTGTAAATACGGGACCGCATACAGAAAGCCCACGCACATCTGGACCAACGTTCCGTTGCGCACACCCCTGCGAGTGTGCGATTCCGACACGCCTTGCGAATTCTTCCGACAACACGGTAGGCACGAGAAGGTCGCGCAGGGAGGGCGCGCGATGAGAGCCGGAGGTGTGTTTGCGAAGGGCATGGGAGCGCGAGAGAATTTGTATGGGATTCCTTCAGCACTGTTAAAACAGCTTTTCCACAACCTGACCTTACATGAAGAGGTGCATGCGTTCCTGTCTGAACTGCTCGTCAGGGAAGATCTAAGCGAGATGAGCGGTTTAGTCCAGTCAGCTGTTGTTGAGAGTGACCTGCCCGAGTTTGAACCGGAACCGATAGCGTTAGCGGGAGTACGAGCCGAAGTGACGATCATACCCGAGGGCGGATGGGAATCTGACGCGAGTGGTCTTAGCGATTGAGAGCGTTGGGGAGCTTCGGGAAGAGCGGTGGCTCCAGCCTTGGCGAGACCAGGCGGCAGGTGAGAACCTGGGTAATCCATCCAAGAGAGCAGTGGCTCTAGCCTTCGGCACAGCCAGGCAACAGGTGGAAATCTGTATAATCCATTTGAGCAGTGGCTCTAGCCTCGGTATGACCAGGCGGCAGGTGAGAACCTGGATAATCTATCCAACCGAGCAGTGGCTCTAGCCTCGGTACGACCAGGCAACAGGTGGAAATCTGTATAATCCATTTCATGAGAGCATTGGCTCCGGACCTGGCACGACCGGGCAGCAGTTGGAGATCTGGGTAAAAGCTCTACGCATTCCGAGGAGGCGGTAAGGGTTTAAAACCTTTCCTCCGGGCCGGCATCCCGAGAACTGTCAGGTAATTGGCAAACCTATTGTCATCACCTGTAAGTGTACCGTGTTGGAAGGTTTGAAACCTTGAGCGTGGTAATGGATGTGAGATCTCGAGCCTTGGGGGAGCCTGGTAGTGCAGATGGCAGACCGGTGAGAGGCCGACCCTTGTGCTTAAGAGGTTGATCTCCTTATTGCGGTGTGTCATGGGAAGTGTAATGTCATCCCAGACAACAGGCGGCTGAGACCTGTATAATCATCCTGAGCAACAGTAGAAGATCTGTATAAAAACTTTACTGGTCCGACGTGGTCAGCGTGGACGTGACCTTCCCTAAGGGGGGGGGAGTTGTGCTAGGAGGCAAGCACAAGAGCAAGAAAAACGGCTAAGTACAAAACGCAAGAGTACTCAGTACGGAGTACAGTAGGACCGATCAGAATGATGTTGATGTGAGGTGCCTAGCCTGTTGTACGGAGTACTCAGTACAGTTGAGTTATGGAAAGAGTTCCTGAATGTATAAGAACTCTAAGTGTAACCAGTTTCGGAGATGAGAACTGAACTGAATAAGTGTAACATAAAAGTAAAAAGCCGTAACTGCTGTATATTGTGTATTGAAAGCATGCACTGAAAGCAAAAGCATACTAGGAAGAATTACGAAACCGAATTCCGAATAGTGGACCAACCGAAACCATACCTCGTGCGGTCGTTTAATAAGTAGATAATAGATAAGTCCGAAACCGTAAAGAAGAGGAAAGCAAAGGGTGTAGACTCCCACAGAAACGCAATCCTCAGCCTACGTCGCACACCGTAGCGGTATAATATATGCAGGGTCGTCGTATCGCAACCTTTCTTGCACAGCGACCAACAAGGCTATATAACAATCTGAAAAGGGTATGCAACAACGTTACGATTCGATCCTCATCAACAACGTTACGATTCGTTCTTGTAATATTTTTTTGTAACAGGGTCTTCAGTCCATTTACTTAACCCACCCGCCGGTGCATTACCATTAATGGTCGTACACGTCAAATTGGTACATACTAAACTTTGTCCAAAGCTACTCATGATTGTGTGTACAGTATACTTATGTAAAATAATTGAATCCTGAGCTTACCCAAATCAATACACCGCCACCAGCACCTGCCACTTTTGATTTCATAGCTGTTCCGATATATGGGGGCTTCGGCGCCGACAGCAAAGGTGGGCGGGGGTCTTTGGCCTTCGGCGCCGAAAACGGAGGGGGGAGGACTTTGGGCTTTGGGTCAAAACCCCCAAACGATTTCGTTTTTTTTTCAATTCAACACTCTATAAAGCTTTCCTTACCCATAATAACACGGCAACCCGAATTCCTCTTGCAAGCTGTTTTTAACCAGTCAAACGCGAACTCCAGCTCCATCCGGAATAAAACTATACTAGGCCAGTCGATCTAAAGATCTCCACTAGGCCTGCGACCGATTATTTGACGTCATTTTGCGATCGGACGGCACTGACACGACGGTTAGTAACCGAGTTTCATTATTCTGACGATTGCAATTATGTGTCTCTGTTCATCTGTCGTGTGGAAGTATAATTAATAATAGATATAGTATTCTGAACACCGCGTCTGCCATGCCATATAAACGTCGGGGTGGCGCTGGCGTCGCGTCGCGGCACACGTACGCGAATGCAGTGGCGAACTGGCGAACTGGCGATGTCATCGTTATCGTTTTGCCGTCGTCAGATCGAAAGTTCGTTGGTGTCGCCCGTTGAGATTCGAGCTTTGATTAGGTAAGTAAGTAAGTAAGTAATTTGCCCGGGTTCGTCCTTATAAAGAGCAGGGGTTACTTTACGTATGATGTTTTTAAAATGCACACCTAGGTGAACAATATCTAGTATGACAATACGCAACTTTTGTTCGGAGCCAATCGAATGTCCAGTCGACTAAGTCATGTGCCACAAAACGCCCACGGAACCGTAAGCGGTGGTGGCACCGGGCAGCCGTTGGCGGCTGCTGGGGAAAATTTGAAGATTACCTTCAAATTTTGCTCCGAACATAGTTTTCTAAACATGTTTTCCAGTGGATATTACCTCATAAACCGCATCGCCTATTTATACTATTGCATGATGAGCTTATCGTTACTCCGCGTGCCTAATGCGCAACACTCGGAGATTAAGCGGTAGACAATGCTGGCGATCGGATGAATCAGATACCGATATGAAATCAGACGGATAATCAGAAATCAGAATCAGATCAGGCGGATAATTTCTCCAATTGATTATATCATCGGACAAATCAGGTGAAAATCAGATGAACATTTCGGTGTCGGCCAGTTTATGCCATTACAACAAGTATAATGGCTTAGTGAGCACCTCGGCGATCAAGGAAAATCAGGCCGAAATCAGGTACGAGAGGTATTAGATGCTGATCTGGCGGATATCAGGCGGATTGCCGGCATTGGCGGTAGACTTCATGCCGCGAACGAAATGAGCGGTGAAGCGCATCTGCGCGTGTTTATTAACGTGAAACGTATGCCATCTAAGTTGTCTTCAGTAGGTACACGCACTCCCTTGGGTCAGAATACCAAGGAAATGATGACTTTTCGAGGATGCCGCTCACCGCTCATCGCCACTCGAAGCGGGGACTCCTAGATCCGCTTTGAGTGACCACATCTGAGCGTGGGCAAGTTACCTAGCGCCCAAAGTATGTTGTATGAAACATATTTTGGGGCTATCATAGTGTGGATGTTTCTAATATGTTCATTGATTAACACCGCTGAAACATTGATCGACATCAATAACGTAGACACGTTAATACGATATAACATCCCCGTTTTGGACGGGGGTGAGGTCGGCTCTGCATCGAACCGACGAATCGCTCATTATACATCCACTAAAGAATTATGTTGGTGCAACGCATTATATCAGCAGATTAATGCGCACCGCTGCTTGCACTTGTAACAGAATTGAGCACTGGAATGAATGCGTGGAGCAGTGCCGCCGCGCATGCTGTCGGCCTAAAAACATATTGAGTATAGGATGGAGTGCTGGCATGCCAGTTGACACATGCTTATGCCACCGAGAGAAGAGCGGTAGTCCGTAATTGGATTCAATTGTGCATGCAAATTAGGGGGTGCAATATTCACATTTACTTCAGACTTAATCAGTGGCATAAGGTGCAGCGTCAAGATCGTGAAGAAGTTCTATGTTTGGATCATCCTCGGGGAACAGCTCCTGTTGTTTCCATAGAGGAATACGCTGCATCAGCTTTTCATGGTTTGCTCTTAGCTCCTGCCTCACCGCACAATTCTCCTCAGCAATTTGCGACTGCAAATCGTGTTTGTGAGCCCATGAGTATGCTCCTCCTCTGCATACTACATTTTTGCTCAACACATTTCAAGGTATGCAATGCTCCGCGGCGCTCAATTGCACACGTTCTTTGTGCTTTCTGGGTGTGAACGGCGTCCACACCTCATTTTGTTTCTGCACAGCCTGAAGTTGAGCAGTAGTCTCTGCACGTAGCTTCGCCAGCTCATCTTGGAGGTCTTGATTTCTGCACTCCTCCCCGATCAGCTTCAGTTGGTCAATTCCTATTTCAGGCCAGGGCCCACTGTAGAGCTCAATCTCAATCTCACAGGCATAGCTTTAGTGAACGCAGCACTTCAGTACCTCTCAGCAAACTCGTTGCGCTCGGCGAAGAGCTGCGTAACACGCGCTGCCTGGATTGCCGCTTCTTTTTGCTGCCAGTTGCTGTGGACGCTTCTTGCCATGCTGATACGGCCCTTCTGCGCTGTCTCGTCACCCTGCCCCACTGCACCTCCCTGTGGACCCTCCTCCCACAGCCGACCTACTCTTCTCAGTACTCTACCAAATATCTCGCAGTGTTCCTCCTCGCGCCTGCCATCCCGTAGCTACATCCAGCCCAATGCGCATCTCGTCAACTGTTGATTAGAATGGCTGGCACAACCTCAATTGATCGCAGCATACATACACTCGGATCGAGGAGCCGCCGCCCCACGCCATGCTCGAGGAGCCGCCGCCCCACGCCATGCTCGAAGAGCTGCGATGGTAGAGTTGTTCTTCAATGTGAAGAGAGTAGAGACAATGCTTAGAGAGTAGAGTCAATGCTTAGAGAGCAGAGACAATGCTTAGAGAGCAGACTCAATGCTTAGAGAGCAGACTCGATGCTTAGAGAGCAGTAGAGGCAATGCTTAGAGAGCAGACTCAATGCTTGGAGAGCAGTAGAGGCAATGCTTAGAGAGCAGACTCGATGCTTAGAGAGCAGTAGAGGCAATGCTTAGAGAGCAGACTCAATGCTTGGAGAGCAGTAGAGGCAATGCTTAGAGAGCACAGGGAATGCGCGCACATTATTGTTGCTCAGCCCTTCGAAGAAAAATTTGTTCCGCTTCACATTACGCAGTGACGGAGACGGTGACGAAGATCCACTCCTGTAGGGCTGACTTATCTCGGCACATGCCCCAAGTACTGGAGAGTCTTCAGGCCCAGGTAACGGGCTGGTGTTCATTTTGCTTGCAGCACCAGGCACAGTGACACTCGGTGCATTCGTCGGCCGTTTGCTGGCACCCGGCACTGTGAGCAGCAAATGTACAAGCACAACCTGCAGCTCGGGGTCCACCTGCAGCCGCAGCACCACCTGCAAGGTGCCGGCCTCCGGCTCCTGCGCATTCCAGGTCACACGCAGCGTCATGAGCTCGGGACGCGCCAGGAGCAAGGCGGTGGAGCTTGGGACGCTGCGGATGGTCACAGTCAGGTCAGCGGTACATCGGACCAAAGCTTTAGCACCTGAAGCCTTCACTGCAAGCTTGCAACACTGCCACCACTGTGACGCGATCGCAGCCTGAGTTTCATGGTCTGTCCACACCTTCACAGTGAAAGAAGCGCCACCTGGCAGCTTCAAAAGCACCATTGAGCAGATTCGCATCACTTTGGCTTGAATAGTCCTAGACATTGCCGGAAGGGTCTTGGATCTCTTGACGCGTTTAACCAGGTACTGCTATCCATCATAAGAAGTTCAACCGCAGCGCTATGGAAGAACTCCACGGCTCAAGCAATACGGCTGACCATGTCACGTCACCAATACCCACACGAGCACCGCCACTGTGGTTCCACCCACCTGCTCGGTAGCTGCCAGCTCAGTGTCCTCGGCGTGCTGTTCGTGGCCTTGGTCTGCCACCTCCTGCTCGGCGGTTTGGCGCTTGGGATGCATTGGGTTTACGACCTCGAGCCCTGCGGAGAGCTGGGGCACCGTGCGCAGGTCCTCCCTTGTGCGCTTCTTCTTGCCTCTGCTAGCCGGCGCCTCCTCCTCCGTTTTCTCCGCAGCTGTCTCCAGGTTGGTGGGAACCAAGGGGGAAAAAACCGGTGACAAAGCAGGAGAGGGTGCCTGTGCTGGCTCCACCAGCGCCAGCTCTACCCGCGTGGGCTCCACCAGCGCCAAAGGAGTTGATGACACCTCCACAGCAGGCCCCGGAAGCGCCCTCTGAGGCATCAGGGTGGCCATGGCTGCCGGAGACGGCAATTTAGGTGATTTGGACGACCCGAACATCGCAGCAAAAGTGTTCAAGAATGAGTTCGGGCGGCTCTCGGCCTTGGGCATCTCTGCGGTGGTGGTGTTACTTGCGATCGGGTTGCCCTGAGGCAATCGCTCCGCTGCAGCGGGGATCGCCAGTGAGTCCTCTGAAGAGGTGGGGCGAGGCAGGGCAACATCGCTGAGGGCTGTGCCCAGTTCATCCATCTGCACACCCCGAGGCATGGGGGAGGGGTCAGCTCAGAGTGCAGGCAAACGAAAGCACCATGTTCGCGCCAGCATCCCTTTCCTCCCCTCACATGTCAGCCCTATGCGCTCGGCTCACTGTTGCCTTAAATATGGGAAACCAAGCAGACCGGATGGTGAACTATCGGCCACCGGGAGGGCTTGGGACACACAGGCAACTGTGGGGATGGGATCCCAAGTAGGAACGGTGCGGCATGACAGTTGTAGGGCAAGTGTGGAGCGCATTGCTCAAGTTTGCAGCTTCCTCACAAGGCAATCACAGCGAGGGCTTCAGTCATGTGGAGTTGGTGCGGGGGGTAACGAGAGCTACAGGCGCATGTCGGTGGTGGGTGTGCAAGTTCGGATGAGGGCAACCCAGTTTATCATTCTCAGCCCCTTGAGACCACCCTTGGACATTCTGGCCGTGGCGTGAGTGGGCAAGCTCTCTTGAGACCACGCTCTAGGGCGTGTAAGGGGCAGCGGGGTGCTGTGGGATGTGGGCTTGGTGGTGAAGGGGTGGCTCGATTGGCGGAGGTGAGCCGGCTTCAAAGACATAGCAGCAGTGCGCCGGCAGGGCAGTCGCAGAGGGGCTCAGGTGGCCCAGTGAGGCTCAAGGAGCAGAGGGGGCGGTCCTATGCGTGAGCTTGGAGGGAGATATGGCTCGCGCAGCTCGGGGGGCAGGGGTGAGCCGGCTTCAGGCACAAGCCAGCAATGCGCTGGCGTTGCGAATGCAGATGGGCTCGGGTTGCTCAGCGAGACTGAAATCTTCACGGGTGAGCTTTGGAGATTCCGGATAAGCGTCCCGAAGTGTGTGCTGAATCCTTTGATCCCCGGCGTGGGTACATAGTGCCGCCGGTCTTCTGCGGCTACGGGGTGCCAAAGGAGTCGGTACAAGGATAAGCACACACACTCACTCACTCGGGTGGCTCAGTAAGGCTTAGGGGGTTCCATTCTTCACTAGTGAGCTCCGGAGATTCCGGATAAGTGTCCCGAAGTGTGTGCTGAATCCTTTGATCCCCGGCGTGGGTACATAGTGCAGCCGGTCTTCTGCGGCTACGGTGTGCCAAAGGAGTCGCTCCAAGGTTAAGCACACTCACACATCTTCTATGATCATCACCAAAGGAATTGGTCCATGGATAAGCCGCGCACACACGTGTGTCCAATTGGTAGGCCACTGGTTCACAGATCCGCGCCCGCAGGGCTGTCATGTCCTTGCTAACCTATAATGCCACCTGTCGTACCTTGGGAATGCCGGTTGAGGCCTCTGAGGTGCCACTCTCGGGCTCCTCCTCCACGGTCGCCTCGTGCTTCTCAGCCGCCGCCTTCACCGCAATAGCTACCGCGGCAGCGGCGGCGCTGGCGGCGGAGGGTGGGGATGGGGCTTCAGGCGAGCTGGGGCGGGAGGTATGTTCAATTAGCTCCATGGCGCCAATATTACACAGTTGCAGCTGTAGCAGTAGCGCCTGCTTGTCCGCCTTGAGTTCCTGAACCTGGTGAGCCAGTGTGTCCCTGCAACGGCGACCACGAAGACGAAGGCAGGCGTTGTTATGCTTAGACACATTGGCACTGGGCTGGGTTGGAAGTCCAGAAGTCAGGTGGAATGTGACCTCCGGAAAGTTTTGATTAAAGCAAACAGAACGCACTGACGTTGAGAGCGCCCAGGAGCTAGTTAAAGTCTCCTTGCGCAGATGTCAAGGGATGGGGTTCAGGTCCCAATGCACAAGGGATCATGTGCAGGTGCCAAGTGCAGAATTCTGCCTTCATGGGTCTCGGGAAGGTAGTCAACTCCAGTTGGCGGGATTTCACGTCAAGATGCTTGGCAGACGTGGTTTCACGCCCCGTTGTGAGGCGACAGGTTTGATGCACGGATGCTTGGCAAGGGTTCAACGTACAGTTGCGAGGCGATGGGTTTCACACCCAAAGGATGATCAAAGGTTCCTCGTCCACGTATGCGGGAAACAAGTTCAGGGAATGGTGGTTGAGAGACTTGTATAAACTTAGGAAGGACATGCAGGTGGTTGGGTACGGCAGAACATCGTAAACACTGGGAGCGAGGGAGATGCAAGAGAGGCACAGGGAGCAGCGCACCTATCTGCCATAAGGCGGGCGTTCTCAAGCGCAGCTTGCTCCATCTCAGTTTGGTGGGTGTGGGCGCGCTTGGACAGAAAGGGGCTCGCGGGCCCGTTATGCTTGAGCATGGACTCCGCCTACACATACGGCATCTCGCCCCCACAAACTGATGATTCGAGTAGCCCAGTTCCTCCGAGAAACAAAAACATCGGGTTTTGATTTTCAAAGGTGCTTCCAAGGGGTGGGTTTAGGACCTGGAGATTGTGGATACGGTCCTTAGCACGCCGGAGTTCCCCTAGAAGCTGCTGTCGCCCATGCAGAACCTTTGGCAGCACACATCATGACCCTCAAATTAGGTTGCAACTACAGAAGCGTATTCCTCGCCGGTCCACTGAAAGGACGCAATATTTCTTGAGAGATCTCGACACTTTGAAGCAAAAGCAAAGCCATCGCAGAGCCCCTCTTCCACAGTGGTATCACTCATTGCAAGCCGTTGAGAGAGTCGAAATTTGCAGGAGCCACGAGGTCCGACATCAGAACAGTGTCCTGGCCTAAGCAGGCGTGCCCATGCTGTGCGGTTCGACGGATTAAGGCGTGACTGAGACGAAGTGGCGGACCTCATCAAGCTGGCCGAGCAGCTGATCTCTATCTTGGCACAGCACCTCATTCTCCAGGAGTAAGGTCTCACGCTCCACCTTCCACGCCTCCTCGTCCTGTGCGGTGGCTTTCTCGGCCTGCTCCTCGATCATCCACTTCGTGGGTGCGGAGAGGTTGTCACCCATTTCAGCGGACTGACCTTCGGACATCCTCTCGGGCGTTGCGGGTCCTGGAATGCCGTTCTCGACCTCGTCGGAGCGTACGGCCGTAGTCGGGGCTGTGTCGGCGTCATAGCCCTGATGAGGCCCCGACAAAATTTCGAAACAGAGCCGGTGATACGAGAACATTAATCTTAAAGTGCCTTCTCAACAAACCCGTGAGATGGCACACGTGAGCGCACGCAACTCTCTGGCAGGCGACAGGACTTTGAGGTTCAATTTACCAACCCTAGGGCTCGGGTTGAACCGCAGCGAAGAGACGCGCGACCCATGGGGAATATCCATTGCAGGTCTACGGGATCTCGCTTGTCTGAGACTTCAAGTGCCTCTAACATCAACGCGAATCTAAGCATGTGCGCTCAGGATTGCAGTTTTCCAAACCATCGGATGCAATGCGGCACTCTGGAAAGAGACTCTTCGAAGGAAGAAGTGTACCCTCGCAGACTTTACAATAAGTCTTTGCACGGAGCACAAGTGAGGGTTGGCGCCTTCGCAAGGAAAAAGGCGCGCCACGATATGCATATGCATATATCCTACGATGGCGTCTTATGAACCTGAGAGAAACCGCCGCAACACGTAAAACGTGGCGAAGGAGTCTCGAGAATGAGAACGCGGCGCATAGCAAAGGAATGGTCAGAGGGCGCCACGAAGTTTACATAAGCATCCTGAGCTTTACGGCATAGCCAATAAGCTACCTCGCTAAAGTAGCATTCTTCGGGCCTCAAATTGTAGATAACAAGAGCGGCTGAGACTATGGCTACAAGGTAGAGCTTCGAAGCTCCTTGAGCATGACCAAAAGTTTCAAAGAGAAATCGGACCTCCACAGCAAGCGGACTTCCGCCGTGACCTCGGCAAAAAGAGCCACGCTGGTGCTTCTCAGCCACCAGTATCTGTCGCTCTTGCGTAAGGAGCTTGACTTCTTTCATGAGAGTCACCTTGACATCTCCCAGTGCTGTAACCTGCTCCGATAAAACCTGTGTCGGAGCGAACAGCATGCCGTACACCCACACAGTAAGCTTTTACAGGGAACACCAATATGTGCCCGCATTTTCGCATGAGGTTCGTTTAAAAATCAAGTGGTGCAATCCTGTACAAGCTTCTAGAAACCCTATCCTCAAAAAGCGGAAGTTCAAGAAACCACCGAGGCCTCGATCGCCAAAGTGAGCTTTCGATGTGAGCTTTAACATCCCGTGAGTGCTCAAAACGCACTTTCCATATGCGCTACTTATACCAGTGTGGGTAAGGAACAATTACTTGATTGTCAATCTCCAGGCCATCAAGCACGGATAAAGCTTGGGAGATGGCATCTTTCTGTTTCCAGAACGGATGAGATGTAGGCGGAAGCGAGTAGACCATGCTAAAGAGTCGTGCGACGGACGTCGGAAATAAGTAAGCTTGAGACACCGAGAGCCGATACGTAAAAGCAGTACGACTCACAACCGAGACCTTACATCACAGTTCCACCGTCAAAGATAGCCGAGAAGGATGTACCGATAGGCAACTTAGACGTGCAAAAACACCGCATACAATCAGGGCACTGGGAGCGCTCACGCGCTCAGTCTGTGACAATGATTACAGACATAGTATTGTTTTTGCCTGTCCTCACAATGCCACATTCTCAGGGGAATATCCCCTGCTTCCCTGAGAGGCGAGGGCGAGTCCGATGCATCGCCACGTGAAAAATCTAAACATTTCTTCGTCGACCGTTGAAAATCCCCCCTCTCGAGTGTCAAGGGTCTGACTAGAATTCCCAGGGGGGGGGAGGGTAAGATATTTTGTCACTCCCAGGGGGGAAATAGGGGGCGCGAAGCGCCCCCGAGGTTGGGGGCGCGAAGCGCCGCTGTTTCGGGGGTGCGAAGCGCCCCTGAGGTTGGGGGCGCGAAGCGCCTTTGTTTCGGGGGCGCGAAGCGCCCCGGAGGTTGGGGGCGCGAAGCGCCGCTGTTACGGGGGCGCGAAGCGCCCCCGAGGTTTGGGGCGCGAAGCGCCGCTGTTTCGGGGGCGCGAAGCGCCCCCGAGGTTGGGGGCGCGAAGCGCCGCTGTTACGGGGGCGCGAAGCGCCCCCGAGGTTGGGGGCGCGCAGCG
>LGRX02030764.1:0-17299 GCA_001247695.2 Cymbomonas tetramitiformis | reverse complement strand
CCCGAGGTTGGGGCGCGAAGCGCGCTGTTTCGAGCGCGCGTCAGGGGCGCGAAGCGCCCCACCGGTTCGGGGGCTAACTCGGGGCGCGAAGCGTCGCAGGTTCGGGGGGATGAGGGGGGCGCGAAGCGTCTCGCAATTGACTTGGCTCCGCAGGGGCCAAAAAGTTCAGGGTGAACAGGGGGGGTGAGGAGGGGGAGAGGCGCGAAGCGCCTCGCAATTTCGGCCCCGCAGGGGCCGAACAAATCGAGGGGAAGGAGAGGGGGGGCGAAGCGCCTCGTAGTGTTGGCCCCGCTCGCCCGCAGGGGCCAAAAAAATCAGAGGGGGTGAGGAGGTTGGGAGGCGCGGAACGCCTTGTGATTTTGGCCAGCATGGGCCAACACGTTTTGAGCGAGGCGGAGGGGGTAGGCGTCTTGTGAATTATTTGGCGCCGTAAGGGCCGGAAAGTTCTAGGGGGAGGTGGGGGGGGCTCCGCCATATATCCCCCATGATAGTAAAATTTCCAAGTGAGAGAGTACGGTAAATCACTTGCCTTTAAGAAAACAGAAAATTCAGGCCAGCGTCTTTCAATGTACGTAGAGTTGTTACATATGCGGGGGTTGTATTAAATGTGATGGGATTTTTGGAAAACGTTGGTTGATTCCTTAACGTCGAGTTTTCTCAACGGGTGAGGGATCACTGTAGTCTCGACTAAACACCTTAAGGGTGAATTGCCATACCGCTCATAGTGATTCCTGTTTCCCGTAACTTGTCTTCACGTTTTCAGCGAGAGCTCGAGTTCTAGACACCCTTTTGCAACGATTCTTTGCTTAACTCATAATATGGAATTGGGCGGATGGCATAGTACCTCCTTATCACTCGTTCCGCAGGCGCGCACCTCGATATTTGTGACCCACCACCTCCGTCCAAACTTAAGAAAATTCGGTTGAGCGGTCGGCATGGGGCATTTGCGGGCATGCGCCAATAGCATGGCCGGCTTATCGGCCTCATGTTATGAGTGGGTAATGACATATCATGACGTATATCATGACGAAAACTTGTTAGCACGTCCGTAAGTTGAAGCCTTTAGAGCACCCTCGCAAAATTCAAATCTGAATGGGATAAAAATAACGGGCACTCAATCTAAACAGGGCCAAAGTCGAAAGTGTCATAAGGACAACCTGCAGATGCCATGCCATGTCATCGTGATGGCGTGTCATTGTCGTGTGATACAGTGGAGAGCTGGCGACGTTGGATGCAATGTGCTCGATACGATCGTCGATGAGCGATTTTTTCAAACCGCTATGGCTAGTTGGCCAAATATCCAGCCCTGACTAGTTGATGAGTTGATTCCGCAATAGACCCGTATAGCATACTTTGCCTTGGTTAGCAGAGCACGAGCACCCTTGCACTTTCCAGCAACGCCTTCCCGATATATTTTGGTGGTCATTGAAGGATTGAGTTGGGGGACCTCGCCCAAGTCCCCAATATTGACACTAATACTTCATAATGGTCCCGTAGTTGACTAACGCGGTAGTGATGGTTGTAGTTTCCGCGCTCATACTGATCCCATACTACAGCTCAAACGAATTCGCCCTTAATCGCAATTGTGCCCTGCGAGTATAGGACTATCCAAATTAGTAGCCAGTCATTTGCGACATACAATCGAAATACGGATCGAAAATAACGGACATTTTATATTGGCCAAAATGTGTGAGAGCTTGACCAAAACGAGACAAAATCTTGTCCACAACTTGGTTTCTCAAGAGTATATCGGCGCCGCGTGGGAATATCGTCATATTTGGTTTTGCTTCACGCGGTTGTGTCGGTAATATGCGAGCCCCTTTCTGGGGGGAAGCATGAACAGCCTGATGTTGCAGGCGCAACCGCACGGGGTGGAGCCAACCATGTCTGTCACCATGTCTGTGAACCAGGTGCAACTGTTGCGTGCTGCTATGCTGGGCGGCAACCAAGGAGGTGGCCAGCCTAATCTAAGCCATACGAGCCTGAATTTTGATGAGTTTTGCAATGTGCTGGGGCCACGCTTTGGGCGGCGGTAGGTAGGACATAATGTGTTTGTTACGTATTGTTAATGTTATTTTAGAGTATTGCTAGTGTTGGTGTGCTTTCATGCTTGCAATATTTATGCACATGGTTGCATGCATGCATGGTGTGCTTTCATGCTTGCATTCATTCTTGCAATATATTGTGGCATGTTGATAACTTTTTACATGTTATAATTGCCGAACACCACGGTTCGAACGTGCACACACTTGATTCCGATGTTATTATGAATAATTCCTCTAGCACCCGCGCACTGAAAATGGCTTGTCCAGGCCCCAGAAACAGCCATTTTCGCCCCCGGCGAGCACCCAAATAAAATTTTCTCATTATTTCTTCGACAAAGTGTTTAGTGAGGGTCCCCAAAAGATCCCACGAACTTCAAACACGCGATCCCGATCTTATATCCAATTCCTCTAGCACCCGCGCACTCAAAATGGCCTGTCCAGGCCCCAGAAACAGCCATTTTGGCCCCCGGCGAGCACCCAAATTGAAATTTCTCATCATTTCTTCCACTAAGTAGTTCGTGATGGTCCTTGAAAGGTCCCACGAACTTCAAACGCGTGATTTGGTCACCTAACTGAAATCCTCTAGCCCCCGCGCACGCAAAATGGCCCGCTCAGGCCCCAGAAACAGCCATTTTGGCCCCCGGCGAGCACCCAAAAAAAATATTCTCATCATTTCTTCCACTAAGTTGCCCGTGATGGTCCTTGAAAGGTCCCACGAACTTCAAACGCGCGATTTGGTCACCTAACTGAAATCCTCTAGCCCCCGCCCACTCAAAATGGCCCGAAAACAGCGTTTTTGCCCCCCGGCGAGCACAAAAAAAAACCAAAAAATTTTCCTCACGGGGTCTTATTATTGCCCTAATAAGGCCTAGTAACTCTCCAAACATCATAAAACCTCCATTTAGATCGATTATGCATTTTCTTGCCGAACTTTTTGCGACGGCTCGACTCTTTGCATATGCTGGGTGCACCGGATATGCTCGCTGGTAGCGCCATGGCCACCTCTCGAGAATGCATGCGTCGACCGCTTTGTACTTCTTATTGCACACCATGCAATAATACCCTGCTTGTGCCACGAATGCAGGGCGATTTCCAGCTCGGAATATCAATTTCATCTGGCCAGATTGCTGAGATAATGAACACTCATCGTGATGGAGAGGTTTATTACAGCATGTTAGGACAGATCTGACCACGTCTACTTCACCGGCGCGATTCAAATCTGGGCGTTCGAGATGCAAAGTCACACCACGAAGCGCATGCTTTTCCATATTTGGCAGAGTCGATGCAGACATGTCAATCTTCCGGGGAAACTCAATAACCCAACAACCAGGCTTGACCTCCAGTTTGTACTTGTCATAGTGGGGTTTGTCACTTGTGTTTGGATAGGGCTTGCCAGTCTTGTATGAAACTTTCAAGCTCCTCTCAATCATTTCACGTCGAGCAAAAGTCATTAGTCCAGGAGGATACGCGAGAGGGGCCAGCTGCTCATCATCTTCATCCACGATTACTATGCCTTTTCCACAAACATCCGCCCCGTTGCCACACATATGTTATAATCCTCAGATGCACAGTTGCTTAGATAATCACTATATCATTCAGTCGCGCGCATAATCGCACTTTCTGGTGTTGCGCCATCCGGACGCTCAAATGCCTAGAGAACGAAAGGGCTACGAACCATTAGAAACATCTTGTGGGGCATCTTCGCTTGCCGTGTTAGAGGGGTCAGTGCCATGGGTGCCTGAGACTGCAATAACCATAAATGAACGACAACCTCAGTCCATGTGTATATGTGCTCATCGTTACACAACACCACAACCATACATGGCGCCAAGATCCACACAACCCCCTTGCATCAGCACACACCTCGCTGCGTATAAGTGAGGAGGTGATTGTGGAAAAAAAGGACCACTCACCGCTAGCGAGAGGTTGCGGTGAGGCATGTTGGCTCGATCCATGGGAAGATGGGCCGAGACCAGAGGCGCCTATCACAAATGAACGACCATCCCCCGTCGATATAGGTGTGTTCAATGTTACACAATAGCACTACCATACAAGGCAACAAGGTTTGCATTGGCCCCTTGCATCACACACCTTGATGTATAGATGGAGATTTCATTAAGTCACATGCATACAAAAAAAGGGGGCCACTCACCGCTAGCCTGAGGGTGTTGTGAGGCATGGGTGCTGGCTTCATGGGAAGAAGAGCCAGGACTCGAGGCACTTGGACCGGAAGCGCCTGCCACAACCACAAATGAATAACAATTCTTCCGAGGTATGTGCGATGCTACTTGATTCGTGAGTCCATACATAATTTTAGGGCCCTCATCGCCCTCTCTAATTTTAGGGCCCTCATCGCCCTCTCGCATCACACACCTTGTCGAGTATATGTGAGGATTACATCGCACAGATAGAAAATGAAGGGGCTACTCACCACTAGCTGGTGGAGGTTGCTGAGAGGTACGGTTGTAGTGCATGGTGCAGGCCGGGGAAAAGTCATTCTTCCCTTGCGTTGGGTTCTCAGACACCCAAGTGCATGGTGCAGGCCGGAAAAAAGTCATTCTTCCCTTGCACTGGGATCATCAGGCATCCAAGTGCATGGTGCAGGCCGAGGGAAAAGTCGTTCTTCCCTTGCGCTACGTCATCAGACACCCAAGTGCATGGTGCAGGCCGGGGAAAGTCATTCTTCCCCTTGCGGCCGGGATCGTAGAGACACTTAAGTGCATGGTGCGAGGCCGGGGAAAAGTCATTCTTCCACTTGCGCTGGGTTCTCAGACACCCAAGTGCATGGTGCAGGCCGGGAAAGTCATTCTTCCCTTGCGCTGGGTTCTCGGACACCCAAGTGCATGGTGCAGGCCGGGGAAAAGTCATTCTTCCCTTGCGCTGGGAGCTCAGACACCCAAGTGCATGGTGCAGGCCGGGGAAAAGTCATTCTTCCCTTGCACAGGATCATCAGACACTCAAGTGCATGGTGCAGGCCGGGGAAAGTCATTCTTCAAAATGAAGGGGCTACTCACCACTAGCTGGTGGAGGTTGTTGAGAGGTACGGTTGCTTGCTGCATGGGCAAAGGGGCCGAGGCCGTACACGTCAGGCACCCGCATGAATACGCAAACATTCCCGTTGGATGATGCACATGAATATGGCGATGAACCAAGCACACATGATGAATGATAATGCCAACAAAGTAGAAGTTATTGCAATGTAAGAAGACATCATTGTAGAGGGGATGCATGTACAACGTGATTTCTATCAAATGAAAATGCATACACGTCTTACCACGGGAATTTTCCAGAGTATTGATGGCTTGCATCAGGGTACGTTGCCTTCCGGGAGCGGCAGATGTGGGCCGTGATTTCCGCGCAACGTTCTGGCACCAAGCACCATGAGACAGGCTGCCATTTGCATGCGCCGCAGACTTGCAAGCGACGTATCCATATATATGTTGCGCATGGTTTGAGGTTCGATTGGCTCCTCCGCATTTGGGATGAGGGCACACCACACTTGCCTGCTTCTCAGGCGGCACGAACAAACATTCAGGATTTGTCTCAAAGTATCCATTACGCTGCTTCCCTGGACATATGCATTGTTTTCCATCTGAGTCGGTCCGCGGGTTCCCCCGGTGTGTCATTTCATCCAAAGGCCTTGCTCGAAAGGTCGCATATTCACTATGCAAACTATTTTGACCCTTCCGTCTTCTTGAATCCGGCCTGCAATACATCAAGCGAAAACCAAATTCAGTAAGCCAAACCCGCACATAAGTATAGGACGCTAAGATGCGCATACTCTGAGACGCTCATAAGGTTCATGTGACTCGTATGCTGAGATGCACATATGCTGAGATGCTGAGAGGTTAAGTTTCTTATATGTGCAGCCGCACACAGAATCACAATTATGAAACGCCAGGATGCTTGGGCGCTAAAATGCCCCAATTGTTGGGCTGTTGTAATCCACAGATCCTGAATGCCCGGATGCGTGAATGCCCGGATGCCCGGAT
Source organism: Cymbomonas tetramitiformis (assembly GCA_001247695.2). Taxonomy (NCBI): domain Eukaryota; kingdom Viridiplantae; phylum Chlorophyta; class Pyramimonadophyceae; order Pyramimonadales; family Pyramimonadaceae; genus Cymbomonas; species Cymbomonas tetramitiformis. Next base: position 11,262 of record LGRX02030764.1, on the reverse strand, counting down.
GCCTGAATGCCTGAATGCCCCACTTGTTGAGCTGTTGTAATCCCGCAGAGATCTGAATGCCCGAATGCCCGGATGCCTGAATGCTCGATTGCCCGAATGTCCGAATGCCCGGATGCCTGAATGCCCGAATGCCCGAATGCCTTAATGCCCGGATGACTGAATGCCCGGATGCCCACATGCTGTAATCCACAGATGCACAATTGTTTAGATACTTAATCACTTGATCATTCAGTCGCGCGCATGATCGCATGCTTAGATTGAATGCCAAGACAAGATGTAGAGGCTCAAAAGGTGAGCCACGGTAGACATTGTTCAACATTTGTGGGGCACGCTTAGCAAGCAATATCATATTGTAAAGGCACTTACATGGGTCACGAAAAGAACATAGTGCACCATGGGCTTTGCGGCGACAACATGGATGCTCACTCTAGTTGCAAGTCAATAGATGCATAAAGTGCCCAATGTCAACCAGTGTATGAGTGTTGAGTGATCCCGGCCAGAATGCCAGGATGCCCGGATGCATCCTGCATCATACAACTAGTTGACAACATCCATAACACGCAATCAAGCCCTCGGCAAGCCTTTAGCACCAGCTGGCAATCAAGGCACAACAGCACCCTAATATGGAATGAACCAGTGTGCAAGATGCAGAGCCGGTAGGAACACGGCAGACATAAAGATGCAAACTTCGTTTCTTTCGTCCTGGCGGACCGGCCACATGGTTGTCTCCGGCTCCGTTTTCGACTGAGACTGGGGGGGGAACAAGTCCTTCGTCTCTTCCCCCACCACGCTCTCCCCAATCCTAGCGTGCACATTGTTGCAGATGGGACTGAGCCGTTCACATCAACCGGCTTGCGTCATAAAAAATTTGATGGTTTTGCTTCAAGAATTATGCTCGAGTGCATACCTGCGCTAGAAAATAGTGCGCTTTAAGCACGATGATGCAGCCACAGATAAACTTAATGATGGAGACAAAAGTTCAAGACGTCGCTAGGCATGCCCTGGCACACAGGGTGATAGGCCCCCAAAAAAGGGAACTGTGAGAATGGGGTAAATTGCGATCTATTGCACTGCTCTAGTGTAAGGCATAGCAACTGCCGGTTGAGTGCATATCATGACTCAGAACAAAATCATTTGCCAGGGTCACAAGTGCCAGGGATGAAAAGGGAGAAGTGATCGCACCATACAGAACGCAACAGGGATGAAAACGCGTCAAAATTTATACCTAGCCTCTCGGAAACACTCGTAACCTTCCTGTGAAGAAAACCAAACAAAGTAGAAGCTCAGAGCAGCCATATCCTGAGTCCTGAGGCTCAATAAGCTAGTCATGAGGCTCAATAAGCTCGTCAAGTGCAACAATGCAACGCCGATACTGTAGCCTGCAATCCCGTAAAGGTTCTTGGTACTCCTTTGGCTGCTATGGTTGCTATTGAATATTACTTGGAAAGACATAGCGTGACGAAACCGGGTTCGAGCGCAATAGCGAATAGCGCAAAACTCAGGTATAGATCGCTTAAAGGTAATAGGTATGGAACTTGGGCATATGTCGCTTTACCTCAAAACCAGTGTCCAACAAGCCTCAAAGAAATATTGCTGGGTGCCGGTATCCGTATTAAGGCTGACTCCATGCGATTAAGGAGTCCGGAAAGAGACGCCATCGCGGGTTAAGTATAAAAACGATCAACTCGATCAACTGCAGCCGTGGCCTATGCAGAGTCCGCGAAAGATATTTTGGTTTTTTAATGATCCCAAAGCGGAGTGGCGAGACCGGAACAGGTTGGTGTCGGTGTCAATATAAGCTTGCGCTCCGCTCCAACAACATCTCCACAAGATGCTCATAGACCACGGCTGCTATCCTTTTCGATACTTTTTACCGAGTTATTGCAGTAAGATACCCCGATGAACCAGATAGTAAAGAAGTAAACACGTGAGAGAGACGACAGTTGAAATTCCTTTACGGTCTGGTAACACTCGTCTGTTTTATGAGAAAAAAACACGCGTATCTGAAGTGAAACGAGATGCAAGGAATACCGAAAAAATATGACAGATGCGAAACGAAAATTCGATGAGACGAGAGTTCTCGGAGCTCGCGAGTCGCGACGCAAGTGGGAATTCAGCGTGCTCTCCGGACGAATGTCCAATGAGGAGACCAATGCAAGAATAGGGATACGGTTGAGATGTAATCTGTGGGTAGCTGACCGGCTGTGCGTTGCCCTCCGCACCTCCGCCCCTCCTTCACTGTGCTTCCCCTCTTTCACTGTGCTGAAGCATTTTCGTTTCGGCTGAATATTATCTTCAGGATTATACTTCAGAGAGCGACAATATGAAAAATGTTTACTTTGTGCTCATATCATATAAACTCGTAAATCCCTGTGACATCTCATAGGATTGTACCTAACGCTTTCTCACGGGGACAATAATACCCCCGTGTAGGGGGGTGCCTCCTGCCCTTGTTGCTTCCCCCCTTGCCGTGTCAGGGTTATGACCGATGACATATGTGTCATACATGTCATACATGTCATACGTGTCATACGTGTCATACCTGTCATACCATATCATGTCATGTCATGTCATGTCATATATTATTATGACAGTCGGTCATGTCATATATTATTATGACAGTCGACAGTATGGTCGATCATGACTGTACAGGTCGAGTCGCGTCATACATTTATGATAGTCGTCAGTACGGTCGACGATGACTGTACATGTCGCCAGATGATTATGTCATATCATCAGGCATCCCTGTCATCGAGAGTTCGAATGATTTGCTGGACTTCGGGTTTAGGCTTAGTTATTATGGGCTCTGACTAGCCCCTAGCCTGACCCTGCTTCCGTCTCGTGTCCGTGACATCCTAGCACTGTACTGTACAGTAGTACAGTACAGTAGCACAGTCATCGTTTCACTGTCTGGGTTTCCGAGAGCATAAAGCTTCGGCCAGACACAAGTTATATGATTATCAGTTTGTTTCCTAGCGAGCTTAGCCGGACAGCGTATCTGTCTTCCTCGCAGGTTATAGGCCGCACCGGCTTTCCGGTGATTCTGATGATGGCACAGCGCCTTGCTGTTGCCATGTTCGGCTAAGTAGGACGTAGGAGGGGTTGAGCGCCCACTTGGGCGGTGGTGTATTACTCTTACGGCATGGCCTTTTGACTTGGCAGTGATGGCGGCACGCATTGTGCTCGCCTTCGCTGCGCAGGAGATCAGTTAGTGACGGATTATTTTTTATTTCACGGCAGCATCGTCGCAGCGAGGGTTAATCTGTTTCGTGCGCCGCTGGCTCCGGCGAGGTCGTTCCACACGTGACTGATTTTGGCCGCTCTCATGGTTCCGCTCACGACCTGTGAATCTTGATCTATACGGCTGAGACTTCTACAAACTATCTGGCCGCTGTAAGCGTTCTTACGACATCTCCCTGTTTAGCTCAACCTTCTCCCCTGTCTCTCCATCATGGTTACCACAGCGAATAGAGTGACGCGGTCTCGCGTCCGTAGATTAGAAACGATTTTTGATGACGTTGGTGCACAGCACGCTGCGACACCGCACACGCCGCAGCTGCCAGCTCCGACCACTGCAGCTGCGAAAGAGGTTCTTGAAAAATGTCAGCGGCTTGCTCGGGAGAATTTCGACAGAAAGGTGGCCAAAACCGTTGCCACTAAAATTCTAGGCGACAAATCGGAGCGCTTTGCAGGAACAGAGGCAGACGCAGTGGACATTTTTGCACAATTGATGCATGAGCTCCGCACGCAGTTTGTGCTCCAATCATCGGCGTTTGCTCCCCTGTTTGACTTGACTGACATGGCAGTTGAGGCTCGGCATGAGGCGAATGAATTGTTGCTCTCGGCTCTGACATTTCTGGCTCGCCCTGGCTCGCCTGCTCGTGACTGGCTTGAGGCCTCTGGGTCCGACGTTCCTGGAGATGGCAAGCGCGCTGCCCTTGAGGTGGTGCGCATGCTCCAGGAACGTTCGGAACCCTTTGACTCTTTTGAGTTGCTGCTGGCGGTCCGAATCCCCAGCGGCAAAGATCCTGACCGTGGCATCCGCGAGTTCAATGGCCTGTTGAGGGACGTTCAGCGTTCCCACAACTTGCCAGAGGACGCGGTGAAGCGGCAGTTTCTGAAGGCTCTCGGCGATTCGTGGCTGTACCGTGATTTGGCTAACTCTCTGGCTCGGGCTGACCAGCGGCAGGGCGTGTCTCTCCTGACTATTCAGGCTCGTGTGCGGGAACAGTTCCGCCACGGCCTGAAAGTCTCTGACGCCCCTGTCTCTGCTCTGTCATTCGGCGATGGCGCGTCTGACCTGGCTGCGGCGTTGTCCGGCCTGCAGAAGCAGCTGGAGCGCATGCAACAGGACATTCGTGACCTGAAGCGGCAGAAGCGGGAAGGGCCTCCGCCTGCGGGCAAGCACCTTACCCGCTCTGCTGCCAAGCTTCATCGTGCTGGTGTTCGGCCACTTGGCACCGCTCCTCCTGTCTCATTTGACAAGAAGAGTGGTGCCTTCGTGCCCCACTGCAAGAATGCGGTGTGTGCACAGAGTGGTTTAAAGCACTGGCATGCTGAATGCCCCAACGGCGGTCTTCACTCTGCCCACTATTGTAGTGCGGTTGAAGACTACGAGACTGACTGCTTGGCTGTTCGTTTCCAGCGGTTCTATGACGCTGGGGATGAACATGCCTTCGAGTCGCTCTGCACGATGGAGGGTCGCCCAGAGGTGTGCGAGCTGTCGGCACATTCTTTTGTGACGGCTGAGCCCACGTCTCTGCGGCACTTTCGGGATGCGGCGGCTTCCGCTCAGGATGCGGCGGCTGACGAGGGCTCGTTCCCGCTGGTCACGTTCCACTCGAGTGCACAGGACTCGATTCCGCCGCCGCCTGCGGTTCGGGATCCCTCTGCACTCGTGGCTGGTGGTGTGCCTACGGCTCATGACCCACCAGTGGCTGTCCCTGGCTCTCTCGGCTTGCCTGGCTCTATCCCATCACTCCAGCTTGGCGACTCTGCACCGGCTCCGCTGTTTGCTGGCATGAGGATTGAGGCCTCTGACGTTGGCTCTAAGGTCTCTGACGACGACCAAGACTCTGACAATGACTCTGACGGCGGGCAGCAAGTGGCTTTTGACTCCTTCGGCACTCTTGAGCATGACTCTGACAGGGGGGCATCGCCGCTATCAGCTCCGATGTGCCGTCCACGGGCTCCGCCGAGTTTTCTCCGATGTGCATTGATGTCCTCGATCAGCTGTTCTCTGCTGGCCAGTGCTACGGCGTCTCTGGTTGCCGTGGGCGGTGGTGACAGGGGCCTGGTTGAGCCCGGAGTCACCGTCCATCGGTCTACTGGGGGTCTCTTTGCTTCGGATCCGCCACTTGGCTCTCTGGACATCCGTGATTGGCCGCCAGACGATCGAGTTCTTTTATCTCTTTCTTCGATGTTCAAACCGCCATGGGGATCTGCTTGTCTGAGTTCTTCAGTTGATTTACTTTCTGCTGTGGAACCGCCTTGCCCACTTGGGCCTGGTGGTGCTCAATTTCGAAAAGACAGTCTGCAATTCACTTCGGGATTACTCTGTATTTACATCCCAACCGCTGAACTCGGCTCTGCTGACCAGCTTCAAAGTGGCTGAGTTTCTAGTCAATCATCCTGGCAGCTTGATTAGCTTTAGCCCAGTAGTGGGATGACCGGGTCAAGACCCCGGCACCCAGCTAGAAGTGATCGGTTTCCACCGAGTTGCACGTAGGTGTTTGTTTATTATCACGTGGCTGTATACCCTGTACCTGCCTTGCTAGGTAGTCACACCCACGGGTGGTGTGCTGGACTTCGGGTTTAGGCTTAGTTATTATGGGCTCTGACTAGCCCCTAGCCTGACCCTGCTTCCGTCTCGTGTCCGTGACATCCTAGCACTGTACTGTACAGTAGTACAGTACAGTACAGTAGTACAGTCATCGTTTCACTGTCTGGGTTTCCGAGAGCATAAAGCTTCGGCCAGACACAAGTTATATGATTATCAGTTTGTTTCCTAGCGAGCTTAGCCGGACAGCGTATCTGTCTTCCTCGCACTTTATCATAACAAGTCTCTGAATAGTGTTTGCCCAAAAATAAAATGGGCACTATTGAGATCAGTGATCATGTGCTGAAGAATATACACATATCACTAGGCAATGCCATGTTCTATTCATAATGAAATGACATGTCAGCCATCCATCAACTACGAAAATATAACTCGTAGTAATTTGTTGTCATTACGGACACTTCTTGATCGACTCTCCATTAGCTTCGATACCAAAGTTAACTTCGGTACCATCACTGATTTCCTTGTTCATCATGACAATCATTTTCCAGAACCATTGTCTAAAATTGGGTACACTATATTGACCCTAAACTGACAAAGTATGTGGGCTGCAACCCAACGACTGCATTTGACATCATCTGGCATTTGCCACATTCAAAAACGTCAGGCATATTGCCAATATGACGTAGAGAGAATCAATGTTCAGATTGACATTGTTACCTCTAAAGCATTCGATGAATAATCTCAGTCTGATTCTCTATCAAATCATTTTTCACATAACATAATGATTGAATAACATCCTCCATCACCATCTGATTGGTTTGATACATCTCTTTTTGCGAGGGGGAGGAAGAGTATAGATTCATTCATTTTCATACAGCTGCCACACCTTACATCATTGTGATTTTGCTTGGAAAATTAAAGATCTTATCAAAAGTTCCAGCATCTGTGTATAGCAGCCATAAAATTGATGACACGGTACATCATGCCGATTGAAACATCAAATGAAGTCTTATTTGACTTACTAACACATGAAGTTCATTATGAAGAAATCATAGATGCATATTTCTCCGGCTCTATCATATTATATGAAGGGCACTGATACTGGAGAACGATGGTTTTTCAAAGGTGAATAAGCTATATTGTAAGCTTACGACCATCACTTTGACGTCAACAGCCTGAGATGCTGATTGTCGAAATTCAAGAGTTGAAGGATACATGTCGATCATCTATACAACCTTGCTCTTAATGTTTATCATTATGTTGCATTGAAGCAGGAATTGATCCTTCCTTGCTAAAGGTGTAGTGAGCCTTGTTCAAAATCATACCCTTGCACAGATACGCACACATGCGAGATATCATATCTGTGGATAAATAAAAACTGCTAAATGCTACCTTTGCCAAAACCGTGGTTTGTCATCGGATTCTTGGCCAGTCATCCGAAGCTACCGGAGATAATGACTGAGGTAGAAGGAGTTGTGATCCTAAGTTGTGCTTGACAAACATGACTAAATAAATTTCACATTAGTACGTGGCGAATTCATTCTCACTCATCGCGATAGATGTTCGTCAAAGCGTGCGTACTGGACAAAAATATTGAGGAGTTGAGCAGACCGGTTAAGGATTATAAGTCCAATTCCGTTAAGCAGGGCCGCTCCGTTTGCATTAAAACAAGCCCCTTTGTTCGTTTATTATCGAAATCGGGCTCCCCATCACCGCCTAGGATCCTCCAAAGTAGCTTAAGGAGGGGAGGAAGAGTTGGGTGCACTATATCAGGCCGAGAATCGTTCGAATATAATTCGTTATAATCGTGGGATCATCGATCGCGCAAAGGCGACGACGGCTAGCGCAAATAATCCGTAACGTAGACTTCGGATGCTTTGAATCGTCTAGCACATACATGATAACGTGTGGATCAATCAGTAATCCAGCGTAGGATTGTATCGCGAAAACGCTCTTCATTGAACCTTGGAACGTCACTCAACGATACGATTTCCGGAAAGGTGGGCTACATCCTAAGGACTGTATGGCTAAATGCCTAAGGTGAGGGACTAAAGTGGACTCAGTTCCCCCCAATAACCTAAAAACACCATGAGGGACGCCTCAAATCGGTGTAAGAAGACTGGTACCAGCAAGAAGCGACAACAACAAAGACATCAAAGACATATACAAAGGTATGCCCGTTGTGAGGTCACAACTCTCTTAAGAGGGGAGATCTGTCAGGGTTATGACCGATGACATATGTGTCATACATGTCATACGTGTCATACATGTCATACATGTCATATGTCATGTCATGTCATGTCATGTCATATATTATTATGACAGTCGGTCATGTCATATATTATTATGACAGTCGACAGTATGGTCGATCATGACTGTACAGGTCGAGTCGCGTCATACATTTATGACAGTCGTCAGTACGGTCGACGATGACTGTACATGTCGCCAGATGATTATGTCATATCATCAGGCATCCCTGTCATCGAGAGTTCGTATGATTGAACTCGAAGATGGCAAAGCAAAGATACATCTTGGAAACAAACCAAGAACCATCTTTAGCTTTCAGCATGCGCAGAACTCGCATGTGCAGCATGAACGAACTAGTCGTTACTACCATGCTGGTCGTTCAACCTACGTCTCGGGTTCACAACCCAATGGCGGTACCATCTAAGATGATGGGTGACGTAGGTATAAAAGTGAGGAAGCGTTGTGCTTCAGCAGATCTTCTACGGAGACTGCACTCACAAAATTCCGCTCATACGTACACTTGCATTGCTGTTCAACTTTGCAGTGTTACTTTTGTATATTGATAATATATCGCGGCGCTTGTATGTTTAGCCGTAACATGCCGTGTTGTGACACATGTACCCGTTACGAGCCGCCCGTCTCGGTTCACAAAAGCATTGTATTATTCTTTTATTCACTTTAAGTATGATACCCGAAACCTGCTACCTCTCGTTCCGTGTATCCGAAAGTGTTTAATATATCCATATATTGATGGAGGAAGTGATATTGCTAACCTGTCGCGATTATGAACAGCGCCGTGTCGTGGCGGGTGTCAGGGTGGCCAGGCTGTTGAGGTTCCAGGTGTGAGGGTTGGTGGAGTAAGGGCGCGCGTGGCGGGTGTCAGGGTGGCCAGGCTGCTGAGGTTCCAGGTGTGAGGGTTGGTGGAGTTAGGGCGCGCGGGCTGTTACGGGGGAAAAATTTTGTATATATAATGGAAGTGAAAGGTTCAGGAAACAGGGCAAAGTTGTGAAAAAGGCCCCCTTCTGGGAGTGTCAAAAGTGCACGGGACTGGTGAGCATCCCCAAGGGTCTTGACAGGCAACCTGACGAAAAGGTGCCGGGTCAGAGCGGAGTCCTAAAGGGGAAGGCGAAAAGGGGCAACTCCAGCTCGAGAACCACGCAACGTCGGACAAACGGGCTGCTGGGCCCGACTCCAAAAGGGATACCAAGGTCCAGCAGTCAGCAGATACCAAATTCGCAACTCGCTCGGGCTGGTTGAAAAGGTTGAATTAAGCCCCTGCGTTGGGCCAACCAGCCCGAGTGGGGATGCCCAAAGAAGGTGGCGGCAGTCGGCGCTGGATTCATGGGGTCGGCTCAGGCCACAACAGCGAAAGAACACAGTCGGGTAAAGTTTCGGAATTCATGGTGTCCAAGCAGCGAAGGAGTGTGGTGAATCCACTCTGCGTTCATACAGCCGGAGCGCGCGTGAATGCACACTTGACAACGGTCGCAGCGGGGTCCGGGCAGAGGAGCCGTTGACTCTCGGGAGTTTGAAAAGTCGTCAGGAGTGTTGAGCGGTGACGTCGTCAGAATCGGCCGAGCTTAGCCGAGCGTGCTGAATTTCCAAGTTTGTGCTGAATTCGAGTTTTTGAAACGGAAAGCCGCTGGCCGTCTCGGCGTCGCCGTGCACCTTCTCAACACTCCTAGGGTGGGAATTCACGGGAGTGCGAACTATCGCGCCTCACCTGAGAATTCCCTTAGGAACTTGGTAAAGAAAAGTAGTCGTAAACGACGAAGACGACGTCTTCGTACGAACACGTAGAAGGCAGCAGCAGCGGCGTTAGTGAGTGAAGCTAAAGCTGAGCTGCGGCACGCACACATACCGCAAACGCACGCACACAAGCATGAATTCAGGGTACACTTTTCGCGCGCCTGTTTGTTGTCGTGCGGTGAATTCAGAGGTGCTCCAGACTCCTTAGGTGCATATCGGGTCCCTGCACGACTGCCCGTTCTTTGCAAGAAAACCCGAAAAGCGTACGCTCAGCACACGGCGTCTCGGGCTTACCTCAACTGCGTGGAGCTGTGGCCTCTAGCGCTGCGGATTCGCCTTCCGTTATGCGAGTGTGGATCTACGCCTAACCGGTGTGGTCGCGCGAGAGGGGTTGCGGGTTCGGGGGTACTGAATTCAGGCTATGCGCTACGTGAGGAGCGCGTATCAGACGAACTGTCCCTGGCTGATTCAAACAGGCGCTTAGTGCGTGGGAATTTGCAGAGTCGCTGTAAATTCAGCGAGGAAATATATATATTCGATACAAATTTACGCAAGGCCAAGATGATTTTGAAAGGTTCAGTGTTATCTGCAGAATGTCTTGAAATCGTCTCTATTCTCCTTAAAAGCTCCTTTCCTACAGCTGCAGCTAGGCGTTTTGTGTCTTCTCGGTTCGCGATGTTTCGCCTTCTCCAATCAGCGATCTGCTTCCTCATTTGAACTGTCGCCAAATGCTACATCCCGTTGGTGACTCTTGAGATACTACATTCTGATGATGGCTGCTGTTGTGGCGTGGTGTCACATGTGGTGCGTCCATGTCGAGTTGCCGTGAACGTCTGTGCTTGGGGCGCGATGCAGTGCTTCGCGTCTGTACCCGTCGGTGTTGCAGGTGCCAGCGGTGATCCGGTGCGGCGAGTAGGAGATTTCGTCCACGTGGCGCGGATGAGGCGCTGTGGTGCCTGTGATGTTCCTTGATCTTCACGAGGCCGTAGATGGGCTCAGCCAGGCCCGGCGGGAGCCGCGCCACGCCCGGCGGCCTGTTGCCCCGGTTGTGCGAGCAGGGGCAGTTCAGAGAGAAAGCATTTTGTAGAACAGGAAATGGGTCAGGGCGAATGTAGTTCGAGTTTGGCGTTGGTGTCGTACGTGGTGACGTGGCTGTCGTGCTGCTGAATAACTGACTGGGGTGTTTTGGGTAGATGTAACGGCTGATACGCCATGGGTGGCGCCCGTGGCTGCTGTGCGATGGTGCTGTTGTCGTGACGCGTCGTACTGTACCGCGTTGGCGTGTTTTGGGTATAACTGAGATGCGTGACAAGCGTCATCATGCAAATAACTGATTATGAGGAAGGGGTAGTCTGGGGGGCGCCGTACTGATCGCGGGTTTCACGGAGTTTCGACTCGCGAAAGGGGATGTGACTGTGAGGTTTACTCCTGTAAAGGTGGCAGTCAGGAAGGCTCGCCCTTGGACGTAGGTGCTGGCATCTGCT
>LGRX02030762.1:0-47972 GCA_001247695.2 Cymbomonas tetramitiformis | reverse complement strand
GTGGGGCGACGAAACGACATCGCCATCGTACATTTGTATTACGTGCTCGTGGGAACTTTTCAGAACTTTTTACGTGAGACAGTGAGCCTATTTTGACAGTTTTTTACCCCTCAGTTGCTTACTGCCTATTGCTGTGGTACTAGAGTATTAAAATTATGACAGCCCGTGGCTCGAGACAGTGTATTATTACTCTAGGGAAACTGGGGTATATGCCAGCTGTGAAACAGTTGGTCCCCCGTACCATAAGACATAGACAGTTGACTTTTTCATTAGTTTCTGCAAGCCTACTGACGAGGACTCTGGCGAGGTCCGAAAAGCTTCTAGGCAGCCAAGCAAAAACTCCGGTATATTCCGTTATAAGTAACAGCAGTATTTGTTTATAAGAAAGATTATCAGTGCTGAAAAAACAAAGAGTACAACCTGCCTATCTTTATCATCTGGCATTATTTTTGTTCGAGCCGGCACTCGGTCGTATTCCCTATCACACTTATTACTGTGCTTATCTCAGCACATACCGTACGTTTAAAGCGAAAGTTTTAATTAAGAACTTTTATTTTCAGCAGTCACTGGGACATATTTCGTATTATCCCCACGGCGCTGTATATCGATCCAGCGGGCTATTTTTATAGGTACCTGATCAAACAACTTTTTGGATTTATTTACTCTTACACTTTACACTTTATACTCTTTTGGATTTTGTTTTCAACAATGGCACAGCAACAACAGCAGAATGTGGCCCCCGGTCTACCGGCGGGATTGGGTACCCCAGGACAGCCGTTAGCCCCTCAACAGAATCCTGTGACCCCAGTGGCGGCGGCAACGAATTTAACACCTGGTGTCCCTCAGCACGCCGTCGGCCAGTATACCCCTGCCTCGTTTGCGACCTACAATGCATATACCACCCCCACCCAGTCAGCCCCTACCACCGGTGGATTACAGTACACGCTTCCTCTTGCCCCACCAGCCGCACCGCAGCAGAATGCGGCGGGTTTTCAAACTAACAACGGTCCACCAATCAACCCTCTCACAGGACAGCCCTACGTCTCTCGTTACAAAAGAGACTTCGAAGAGGAAAAACAACGCAACTTAGCGCTGGAGGCACGGCTCCAGGAGATGCAGAACTCAATGGGGGAGATGCACAACAAACTGATTCAGGCCCAAGCTGAGACGGCTGAGGCAATGAGGGAGGCGGCTTTCGAGAAACGTGTTTCAGAGGCTAGACTGGTAATGAGCAAAACTGACAGCGATTTGCAGAAGATGGGTGGAGCACTGGCAGGTGCAGCAGCGACGGCTGTCAAGGAGCGGGGTGGAAAATCGGTCCACTTCGAGACTATCGACGGGTCTTCCGAGGACGATGGGGACAAGAAGAAAAAACGCAGTAAGAAGGGGCGCGACAAAAAACGAAAAAAGAAGCGCAGCAGGAGCTCTGACAGCGACAGTTCCTCGAGCACCAGTGGCGGCTCCAGCAATGGGAGTAGGCGGCGCAAAGACAGACAGAGGAGAAAGCGAGAGAAGGGAGCGGACCTGGTGCAGACCGCTCGGTCTCTCAGTGGAAGCGCTGGGGGACAAGCTGGACCAGCAAAGCCACTTGGCAGCTCTGGTACCAGCCCTGATCCGAAGGGAACAGCGTTCCGCGCAATGATGGCAGCGCGGGATGACGCTTTCGCGCAGGCCCTCCAGCCGGGGGCGTCAGTCGCTGACGCTCAGGTTGCCGCAATGACAGCAGCGTTCGGCTCTGCTGGACCACCGGGTGCCCGTTTCCTGTCAGCCACCGACCCACCCACCAACAAACTTCCCACAGTGAATGAAACCGTCTCCACCCATAACCCTGCCCCTCCACCATCACCGGGAGCGGGGGGTGGCCGTGCCAGAATTATTCCGATTGACGCGAAGGAGATGTCAAAAACTTGCAGAACTAAACCCCAGTGGGAGCAGGGGACATATCAAACTTTTATATCGTACGGCCAACACTCAAAATTTCCATCGGCCAAGTTTCGGCCAACCCGGCCAAGATCAAAAATTGCCCGCCGCAGGCGCAAAATTTTAATTTTAAGTATGGTATTATCATAAAAATCGCAAAATTTCGGGAAAATTTTCAAAATTTTACATAATTCGTCTCGGCCAACAAGCAAAAGCACCCTCGGCCAAACCTCGGCCGCACAGCCCTCATCGTACGGCCACAGACCGGCCATAGGGGGTTGATATGTTCCCTGAGTGGGAGCCCCTGCGGATGCAACTGGTACGTTTCGGGGTGGTTGAACCCGAGGTGGCCTACCAGCTGACTAAGACTGAGACCCTGTGTGCCGCGGCAGATGCACATAATGCAGGGCACCTCAACCTTCGCAAATTATAGCAGGGGGGGCTCCTGGCGACAACGTCTCCACACGCAGGGTAAAAAATCTCCTTTACCTTGTGATGGAAGTTCTCGAAGACGTTGTCGCGAGCGATGGGGGGGATGCGGGGCAGGTGGGACTGGTGGTGAGACTTTCTTTTTTCGGATCTCTCATATTCCTGGAGTGGGTGGGGATGCAGCCGAGGTGGTGGCGGTTGAAGCGATTTATTCCGTGGTGGGGTGCGCTGGACGCGGGGGAACTGAAGCGGTGGTTTGCGGGCGATGTACGTTACGGGACCTATGTTTTGGCGTCTGTAAAATCGCGCAGGACCTACGTGGGAAAGTTCTGGAGTGGCCCGAAGGAGAGACTGACAGCGCATATTAAGACAGCGCTGGACCCGACGAAACGCGGTGGACGCAGGCTTTATGGGGGACTACGGTCGCGGGGTATTTTTACATATTTTATGCTGCCACTGCGAGCATACACTGGGAAGAGTGACTGTGACGCCGACGAAAAACTGATTATCAGGCGTACGCAGAAACCCGGCGACACTTTAAACACAGTGGGTGTTCGGCGGCGCAGGGTGTCGAGCGGGAGGGAGCGCTATCGAGCGGTACAGAGGCGCGGTAGGCGACCCGTGCGAGGACGAAGGAGGGGAGCACAGCGCAACATGTGGAACAGAGGTGGCGGCGGGTGGGACAGGCACCCTATCGCGTATGGCGGGGTCTCGACCCTGGGGTACAAAGGCGGCGCCATTGACCATGCACTGAAGCGACTGTCGAAAGGTGCCCAACGCTGCGAGGGAGTGTGGGACCTTGACTGGTGTGCAGGCAGTTGGAACTTCTCCGACTGGACCCAGCTTAGGCTGAAGTATGGAAAGTCTAAAGCTGAAGTTGAGTTTGACGTGGGGGACAGTGCGAAGAAGTTGCGGGGTGCGCTGTCAGAGATGTTGCCGGTGCTACAGAGGTCCAATGCTAGACTGCGACTTCTTTCGATCGAGGTGTCAGGCTCAGATTTATGGGCCAGCAGAATGGCAAAACAGCTGGTGAGGAGGCCGCAGTGGGCATGGAAGCGTGTTCCGCGCTACACCCTCGACAGAATTGTGAGATTGTGGCAGGCCGCGGGTTCAGTTGTTACTCAGAGCAAACTGGCCCGTATTAGAACGTCTCTCGCAGCGATTGCCAGAAAGACACACAGTTTCATATTGAGAGTGTCATATATCTGCAAGATCCAGTTTCCAGAGAACTTAGGCACGGCGGCGCTCAAAGAATTTCGTCTTTAATGCGTGAACGCGCGGTATCCCGAAGGGGTTGCAAGATTCTTCGTTCGACGACGGACCCGGGTGGTAAGCACAGCAAAGCAGAAGATTCTCAACCTGTTTTGCAACCTGAGTTCTGTTTCACTTTTTATTGACGATGCGAAGTGCAATTGCAGCCGGGCTGACGCTGAGCTACCCCGTAGACACGGACACGTCTGTTTTCGTACGACTGAGCTGACTGGCAAGTTCGCGCCCCTGAACCACTCCCTCAAGGACACGCCGAGGCACTCTGACTACACTCCCGATCTTTTACTGTCTGGTACCTCTGACCACTTACAGCAGCTCGATCACTTTGAGTCCGTTTCGATGGCTTCACTACGTAAACTTCTACCCTGGAAATGCACAGTGGACGGCAAGAACTTTATCCTGATCGAGAACGTCTCTGATGCGGTATTCTTCGTAGCCGTCTGCGGCTGTGCTGGATTGGTCGTGCAGATCACCTGGCAGCGATTCGTCATTTTACTTAAGCGCCTTGATGCTTACGCCACGGCTTGTGGACAACAGAAGGTCTCGATCTTTGTGCACCTTTTTGCAGCTGTACGACGTTTACTAGCTTGGTCGAGACTCGTGACATACGACTACTGGATCACGCCTTATACAAAGCAGGACGCTCTTACTTTCTGCTTCACGTTGTCTGATGAACTATTCGCGTCACCTCTTGACTTTAATTTGCAGAGCGCTGTTTTTTGTACGCCATACCCTGAGGACACTATTTTCGGTGCGATTGACAACACGTATCGTATGTTGTGGCACGTGTGCGCTCTTGGGAACCCAATTTACACACTCTTTCATATTCGTAAAAGTATTGAGCACGCCCTTTTTTCTGCGAAATCCACGAGGATTTTAATCGTTCCGTACTGGAAAGAATGGGACGCGATTGACGGTGTTGAGCTCGTGTGCTTGCTGTTAAAAAAGAAGTTTGCTTTTCTTGCTCCACAGAGTGCTCTGGGATTCCGGGACAGATCGACGGGTACTAGGTTTGACGTGTCTGTGCTGCTAATCCAAAATGCAGCAGCAGCGAAATGCAGACCCGTGACACAGCAGGGCCTGGCGAGAGTATCACGGGCGTTCGGATCGGCGGTGGGTGACACGGGCGTGTGTTATTCGGGAGAATGGGGCGTGAAGTTCTGTTGGCGCACGGCAGCACAAGCCCGTCCGTGGGTCCGGCAATGCTCGGGGGAGTGGCAGATCTTTGACCGTTTTCGGACACTAATGAAGGGTGGAGTGGCGGCGGGCCTAATGCTCAACAAGCTTGGCGGGCCGATAATGGAAGCTGTGCAGCGGGCAGCTGCGAGCGCGGAACGTGAGACAACGGGTGCGGGTGATGGAGCACTGATGCCGACGGTACCCGAGCTGTGGACTTTGCTGAGTAAGATGGGAGGCTTGGCTCGGGGAGTGCTTGATCGTAATGTGGCGGTTGGCTTTGGAGTCTGCCTCCAGGTCTACCAACAATGGCTGCGGGAAGAGCGGGATGGCGGGAACTACACACGGGTGGCACTGGAAAGCACGGAGATGGTGAGACAAATGAAGTTCCGATTCTCTTTGGCCGGCTTGGATCACGTGGCTCGATTCTTCCTTGACGGCTCGTTCGGGGTTCTCTATCTGATCGTGAAATACAAGGATGGCACACTGTGTGAGAAGAGGCGGCCGGTTGTACCCTGTTTTGACTCTCCTGACAGGATGCTCCAGAACCGAGTGGGCCGTGTCCTGTGTTTCCTGATCGAACAGCTCGATGGCCACTTTAACGTGCCAGCCACATAGGAGATCACTGGGGAGATTGACACGGTTCAGCGATGCGGTGGGAGGTGGTGACACTGTGATGGCGGCCGGCTTTGGCGTGAAGGAAATGTACGTCCGACAAAAACCGTCGGTTGTCTTAACGGCGGTGGGGTTTTTCGTATGTCAGGCGATGCGTGATCAACGGGGTGTGTTGGTGAAGACTCGTGGAAGACGGGGAGTCAGTTGGTTCTCGGCTGGTACACCGCGGCGGGTGGCAGTTCAATTAAAGGCGGCACCTATTCTGGCAGGTGTCCGCTTTATCCTCGAGAACGGCTATCTCTTTGTGGCAGGGTGCCTCGTTCGGCAAGTGTGTGGGATCGGGATCGGCGGGGGAGCGAGCCCGGGTCTCGCACAATGCGTGTGCGTGTTTGGTGAGATGGAGTGGACGAAATCCTTGGGAGCTGACAATCGTCTTTCAGGCATACAGGTCTTGGGGGCTCGGCTTATGGACGACTGTACTCTCTTGGCAATGACACACGGCTTCACGGCGGCAGACCGGCGATCCCTTCGAGAGATCTTCGACGGGTATGTCCACCACTGCTATCCTGATGGGGTGACAGTTGAACAAACCTCAGAAGGGTTATCCTGGGTCTTTTGTGGGATGCAGTTGACCGTCTCGGCGGGAGGTGTTGACACGAGAATGACTATGAAGAATGTCCTTGCTGGGGTGACAACGGGGGAACAACTTATCTTTTTCCCGTTTTTTTCCTTCGACTCTGACTGTGGCCGGGTTCAGAAGATGGCGAGCACCCTTAATGGCCTATATCGGGTGGAGAGGCACTGATCCAATGACGGACTTAAGGCGGCTGCTGTGATCGATGTTCTTCGGGAGCTCTACTGGCAGAAGTACCCCCGTGGTTGGCTCTTTGAGGCTTTGGAGAAAATGGTGGCTAGAACCCCTCCTGGCTTCTGGCACCGGCTTTTCAGGAACCTGGAGAGGCTCGGACTTCGGCTATGATCCACCGGGGAGTGTAAATGTAAGAGATGTGGGGGCAAGCAATAGGTCGGGTGGGATGCAACACGGTGTTCGGTGGGGCCGTGCCAGGCTTGCCACTAGCGGTGGCGGGAAATGAGGGGCCTTCGGGCCAGTGCACTGGGGTTATCTCAGAATCTGTTTCAGTGTTTCACTTATCTATTTTCTGGTAGTATTACGTGCTCGTGGGAACTCTTGAGGCACTTTTACGTAAGACAGTGTGTGAGCTGAAATTCGACTTGTATTACGTGCTCGTGGGAACTTTTGAGACACTTTTACGTAAGACAGTGTGTGGGCTGGATTTCGATTTGTATTACGTGCTCGTGGGAACTTTTCAGAACTTTTTACGTGAGACAGTGAGCCTATTTTGACAGTTTTTTACCACTCAGTTGCTTACTGCCTATTGCTGTGGTACTAGAGTATTAAAATTATGACAGCCCGTGGCTCGAGACAGTGTATTATTACTCTAGGGAAACTGGGGTATATGCCAGCTGTGAAACAGTTGGTCCCCCGTACCATAAGACATAGACAGTTGACTTTTTCATTAGTTTCTGCAAGCCTACTGACGAGGACTCTGGCGAGGTCCGAAAAGCTTCTAGGCAGCCAAGCAAAAACTCCGGTATATTCCGTTATAAGTGACAGCAGTATTTGTTTATAAGAAAGATTATCAGTGCTGAAAAAACAAAGAGTACAACCTGTCTATCTTTATCATCTGGCATTATTTTTGTTCGAGCCGGCACTCGGTCGTATTTCCTACCACACATATTACTGTGCTTATCTCTGCACGTACCGTACGTTTAAAGCGAAAGTTTTTAATTAAGAACTGTCAAAACTGCCCAAAAGTTTTCCACATAACAAATTTTGATGTTCAGCGTTGTCGCTCGCCTTTGGAAGATACACCATACCCCCATCGACTATTTTTCGACCGCCCGCGATCGAATCGTCGACCAAACGATCGGACAGTCAGATGACAGATTCTTGAAGAAGGGCATCTTCAAGTTGTCGCAGCGATCTTGAATATACTCCAATCCTACATCAACTAATTTTCGACCGATCGATCGAATCGTCGACCGAACGATCGGACTGTCCGATCTCGCGTGCTAATGGATTCGTTTCCGAGGACAAGATCTTGAAGTTGTCACAGCGATCTTGAATACAACACAATCCTCCATCGACTAATTTTCGACCGATCGATCGAATCGTCGACGGAACGATCGGACTGTCTGATTTCGCGTGCTAACGGATACGTTCCGAAGATAAGATCTTCAAGTTGTCGCAGCGATCTTGAATACACGCCAATCCTACATCGACTAATTTTTTACCGACCGATCGAATCATCGACCGAACGATCGGGCCGTACGATTTCGTCGCATAATGGATTCGACCCGAAGACAAGATCGGCAGTTTGTCGCAAGTGTCTAGTGTGTCGCATTTTACACATCTGACGAGGTTCTGAGAGTTGAATATGAGTTTTTGGCCAGTTCGTGAAGCAATTTTGCAAAATTTGACTCGTATTCGTGGGGTAGTTTGGGAGACTTCCGCAAGGCAAAGGCGGGTTCGTAATCACAATTTTATTTTTAAGCAGGATTTCACTAAAGTAGTAAATATCAAGAATTTTTATTTCAGAAATTTATCCAATACCCTCATAGTTAACGGTGTTCCAACACACTCGGCTGGCCCATTTCATGGAAGCAACTACTAATGCTGCGGCAAAAACTAGTAACCTAGCTCTTCATCCTTTGGGACCTTCCCGCTTACACGTTCCCACCTTAACCATGAACCTAACCTGTGAGCTTTCCGTGCGTACTAACTCGTTGCCATGCGGTCTTCTTCATCATTTTCGGAAAGTCAATGCCGCCGAGAGGATCTTCTCTTCATTCGTCAAGGTCACGTCCGGGTGCAGGGGAAGGTCGGTAGGCTTGCCGCGATCTTCATGAATTTCGCTGGCACGTGAGTGCAGCAGGCAAACTTCAAGCAGAATTGGAACTTTGTCTCAACCCAAACTTCATTCACCAGGCGTTTGCCCATTACCGCAACGCGTGGCGCACGTGCCCCCAAAACAGGCTGCTCCACTTTCTTCCCGGTCTCCCGCGCCAAAGTTTTTTGAGTGGCACAACCTTGTTGACAAAACTTTGCCGCACAAGTTGCCTGGCGTCCAGAACCAGGGAGGGCCATCCACTGACCTTGTTTCAGTCCGTTGCCATTTGCCTGCACCGTGGGTGTCGGGGTAATCTGGACCGCCGCCATTTCCTTCAAAAGGTACTGGACTTCGTTCACAGTGAAACCCGACTGCAGGTAAACCCAGTTTCCAGGTGTGAACTTGGCTTCCTTCAACACGCAACATATGTGCACGCACCAATGAACAGCGGTTCCTCGGCCACGTCTTGTCATCAACGTTTGCCAAGTCTTGCAGCTACAAGAGATGCGTTGTCTTGCCACTTGTTGCTCGTTACGTTCTCCGAAGAATACCTCAGTGGACGCGTCGATGTAGCCGAACACAACTTGGTGTGCAACTTCTTTCTTCCCATCAACGGCCGCGATGAAACTGCGATCAAGAATGCCGTTGACAACATTTCGCCTTGAGAGCCTCGGAGTCGGGGCGCCCACCTGCAAAATGTTACTTTGCTATGAAATCAGGAGAACACGTTCGAAAAGCAAAGAGTGGCAGTTTTAGGGTTTCTAGGGTTTTAGGGTGATTCACCTCTAACACGGTGCACTTTGTCTCCCCGAGAAACAAGCTGGCCAGCATCTTTGCATGCCAGGGCGGTGTGATCAGTTGGTACATGACCTCCAGTTGAGTCCCAACACTCAACCTCGCGCCAAGTCGCTCCGTAGAATGGTAGTGCACCTCACTGAGGAACTCGACAACGAGCTCCTTCTTCACACGCGCCGATGTGAACCACTCCTTGTCCGCCGCGGTACTGTTCCGGTCCGAGTCCACCAACCATTCCCAAGCAGAGCCGTCTTCGATTCGCTTGGCCGCGATGATCGCGGGTGCCGCATCAGTCACCAAACGCAATTGGGGAGTTTGGGAGTTTCGGGAGTTGGGGAGTTTTACAATGGGAGGCCCTAAAAAAATTGAAAATTTGACCGAATCTAGGGTTTAAGATTTTCCCGAGTGGAATGTAATTTTATTTAATTTTCCGGTTGATTTAGGGTTTAAGAAATATTCCTAATTTTCACGAAAGAAATCATCTTTTTCAGCCTGAATTAAGGAAGGTTTATGGGGGTTTTTGTGTTAAGAAAACATAAATTTTCCATTGAACTTGTATAATATTTCACGCATTTTTAAGCTTCAAATTTTTTTTCGAAACTCGGTAGCAAAATGAAACTTTTACGTCTGATTTTTATGAAAAATGTTTTTGGGGGTTCATCGATGAACCCCTTTTATTTTTTCTAGTTTTATATGAATTTCAGGCCTTTTTGGGTGTTGGGGAGTTTTACAAGGGGAGGCCCTGAAAAAATCGAAAATTTGACCGAATCTAGGGTTTAAGATTTTCCCGAGTTGAATGTAATTTTATTTAATTTTCCGGTTGTTTTAGGGTTTAAGAAATATTCCTGATTTTAACTAAAAAAATCATCTTTGTCAGCCTGAATTAAGGAAGGTTTATGGGGTTTTTTGTGTTAAGAAAACATAAATTTTCCATTGAATTTGTACAATATTTCACGCATTCTCCAGCTTCAAATTTTTTTTCGAAACTCGGTAGCAAAATCACACTTTATACGTCTGATTTTTATGAAATATGTTTTTGGGGGTTCATCGATGAACCCCTTTTATTTTTTCTAGTTTTATATGCCCTTTTTGTCCGTGTTCTTCGGTATTTAAGAGAAGTCCGGGCGCGCGTCGTAACTGGAGTTGGTGACCTAGCGGTTGTCGGCTGTTTTATGCCTGAAATAAGGGGAAAAAACGGGGCAACCCCCATAAAATAGGAACAAAGCCAACCAAAGATATTCCTGAAAGTGTAGAAAAAATCTGGGGTTTTTCCAAAATTTTCAAATTTTAAAAAAACCCCAAAAAGGCCTGAAAATCATAGAAAACTGAAAAAAAATTTATTGGTTCATCGATGAACCCCCCAAAAAATATTTCATGAAAGCAGACGTAAAAAGTATCATTTTGCTACCGATTTTCAAAAAAAAAAAATTAGCTTAAAAATGCGTGAAATATTGTACAAGTTCAATTAAAAGTTTATGTTTTCTTAACACAAAAAACCCCATAAATCTTCCTTAATTCAGGGTGAAAAAGATAATTTTTTAGTGAAAATCAGGAATATTTCTTAAACCCTAAAACAACCGGGAAATTAAATAAAATTACATTCAACTTGGGAAAATCTTAAACCCTAGATTCGGTCAAATTTTCAATTTTTTCAGGGCCTCCCCTTGTAAAACTCCCCAAAACCCAAAAAGGCCTGAAATTCATATAAAACTAGAAGAAAAAAAAAGGGGTTCATCGATGAACCCCCAAAAACATATTTCATAAAAATCAGACGTATAAAGTATCATTTTGCTACCGAGTTTCGAAAAAATTTTGAAGCTTAAAAAGGCGTAAAATATTGTAGAACTTCAATTGAAAATTTATGTTTTCTTAACACAAAAACCCCATAAACCTTCCTTAATTCAGGCTGAAAAAGATGATTTTTTTTAGTGAAAATCAGGAATATTTCTTAAACCCTAAAACAACCGGAAAATTAAATAAAATTACATTCCACTCGGGAAATTCTTAAACCCTAGATTCGGTCAAATTTTCAATTTTTTCAGGGCCTCCCATTGTAAAACTCCCCAACTCCCAAAACTCCCAAACTCCCCAAATGTGTAGAATGGTTTTTTGGGTGTTTTTGTATTTTTTTAAAAAAAACTATAAAAAATCGCGAAAAAACAAAAAAAAAACATATAAGGTGCGCAATATTGGGCAAAACCGTACTGTGAAGGTAGAATTGCAAAAAAACAAGTGGTTTGTTCGGGAGAGGGTCAAACGTACCAAGTTACTAAGTTAAAACGGCCGCCTAATTTGGTAGAAGAAACTGCTCTTGTTTTAGAGCACCATCGCTCCTAGCAACGGTCGAAGAGTCGATCACGCGCGCAGCGGACAGTGCAATCTGCGGTCCAGATAAACCCCCCCCGTCTTAATCGGACGGGACGAAAGATACCTGATGAGGAAGGGGTGTCAAAAAACTTACAAGCACGAAATTCGACGGGGTCAGTGTCACCGTGATCGCGAAAAACGATTTCCCACCTGTGGATCAAAGGCAGGAAAAATCTGGGCCCCATATGTCGCTGTTAGGGCTGAAGTGCGAGCCCACAAATATTATACAATATATCAATTAAACACTGTGCTGTTGAACGGCACACACAAGTGTAACAATCAAGCGGGATGTGAGTTGCAGTCTCTGGATGAAGAACTACTGCTGAAGCACAACGCTTCCTCACTTTGTACCATACGTCTCCCATCATCTTAGATGGTACCGCCATTGGGTTGTGAACCCGAGACGTAGGTTGAACGACCAGTATTGTAATAACGACTAGTTCGTTCATACTGTGCATGCGTGTTCCGCACATGCTTAACCCCTATGGAGCGGTTTGTACCGTATACGAACACTTTGACCACTCAGATCATAGTACATTCACAGCTCGAACTGACAAGACTCGTTGCAATCGCACATCCAAGCTTCGCATGCCCACCACGATAGGTATCATTAATGCTCAAGAATGTATTTTGCACATATTCCTATTATATATACCTTACGCACGGGGCATTTCGTTGTGAGCGAATCCCCAAAGTTGCTCGAGTCATGGGATGTAATATGTGTAAAATATATCCTAAAGTGTGAGAAATCGCGGTGTTGGTGGCATACATCGACATGGGTATGCCGGTTCAATGGTTTGTATCATATCACATCACCATGCACATCATACGGGCCATATATACGTTCCTGATATTCATTTATTGCTAAAAACACTCCATTTACGCCTTAAGTATGGAAAACATTGTAAAACTAATGTTTTTTTCTTGTTTTTTGGTGTTTTTTTTCGCCTACTTGCTTGAATATTTCGATATATCGACGCGTTTGGCCAAAAAGATCATTGCCTAGTCCAAAACATGAATAAAGGAGATTGTTTTATGGTCATGGGATGACTTATTACTCGATTATGCGGTTGCGAGAACTCAAATTTCACAAATTTGGTTCCTGGAACGGCATGTTTTTTGCTTGTATATTGTCGATATATCGTTGTATATATCATGTGCGCATGCATGCAATAGCTCAACATGACCGTCTATGGGTTGTGGAACATATCTCGAATCTCGTGCACCTAACATGATACCATATACCACGAACACAGTGCATTTGTAAAATATATGTTTTTCGCAAAAGGTTCCATCCGCTCCATAGGGGTTAAAGCAAGATGGTTCTTGTTTGTATTCAAGATGTATCTTTGCTTTGCCATCTTCGAGTTCGACGTACGAACTCTCGATGACAGGGATGACAGATGATGTGACATTATCATCTGGCGACATGTACAGTCATCGTCGACCGTACTGACGACTGTCATAATAATATATGACACGACTCGACATGTACAGTCATGGTCGACCGTACTGACGACTGTCATAATAATATATGACACGACATGACATGACATGGTATGACATGTCTGACAGGTATGACACGTATGACATGTATGACACATATGTCATCGGTCATGACCCTGACAGATCTCCCCTCTTAAAAGAGTTGTGACCTCACAACGGGCATACCTTTGTATATGTCTATGATGTCTTTGTTGTTGTCGCTTCTTGCTGGTACCAGTCTTCTTACACCGATTTGAGGCGTCCCTCATGGTGTTTTTAGGTTATTGGGGGGAACTGAGTCCACTTTAGTCCCTCACCTTAGGCATTTAGCCCTACAGTTCTTAGGATGTAGCCCCCATGAATTGCGTATCGTATTTCAGAGTGACGTTTCAAGGTATCTTCCGAGGTTTACGTTACGGATAGATATTTGCGCTTGCCGTCGACGCCTTCGATGATCGACGATTTAACGAACGATTCTCGGCATTTTATAATGCATCCACCTCTTCCTCCCTTCAGAGAGCTTACTCCCCCGAAGTTCACAGGAATACTATGGAGAGCCCCTTCCGAATATTTCGAAATTACGGCTTGTTTTTAATGCAGCGGAGGAGGCCCTGCTTACGAGATATCGGAGGGTCTTTATAAGTCCACTTTAAATCCTCACCCGCCTGCCAAACTCCTTTTTTCGGTCCGGTACGCGCGCTTTGACGAACATCTATCGCGATGAGTGAGAATGGATTCGCCACGTACTAATGTGAAATTTGTTTAGTTATGTTTGTCAAGCACAACTCAGGATCACAACTCCGTCTACCTCAATCTCCGGTAGCTGCGGATGATTGGCCAAGAGTCCGATGACAAACCACGGCTGGCAAAGGTAGCATTAGCAGTTTTTATTTATCCACAGATATGATATCTCGCATGTGTGCGTATCTGTGCAAGGGTATGATTTTGAACAAGGCTCACTACACCTTTAGCAAGGAAGGATCAATTTCCCGCTTCTATGCAACATAATGATAAAACATTAAGAGCAAGGTTATATAGATGATCGACATGTATTAGTATATATTACAAGAAGTAAGGGAACGAGGCTTAATATAATGTTTAGCCTTCATAGGCAGCTATAATGTCTGCTGCATTGGTCAGCTCTGTGGCTTTGACCCAGGTGTCATGCTCAGGGCCGTAGCCTGCATATCGCACTAAATAGTATTTGACACCTCTAGTGAACTTATCCGAGAGTATATGTGATATCTCAAACAGTGGTTGCCCTTCTTCGGTGATCATCTGTGGCAGAGGCAAAGGTGCTTGGATCGAGTCATTGTACAACTCTAATCTGGATACAGGCTGTACCGGATGAATACGGATATCGAGGTTTCCGAAATCTAACTCGTATGCACGCCCATGGCTAAGCACTTTGGAGATGGTGAATGGCCCAATATATGGCTGCTTAAAGTGTCTGCCTGCCTCTGTCAAACCAGTCCATTGAATAAACTCGGTCCGTAAAAGAACTTTCTGCCCAACTGCAAACTGCTTAGACATGTGAGTCTTATTGAATCTGGCTTGGCTAATTTCTGCTGCTCGGGAAATGTTGTCTACCGCGTTGGCATGAACAGCCGAGTAATGGTCAAAATGATCTCGAATAGCTCTTTGTATTGGAACAGGAGCTTCTGGCGGAATAGTGATAACCAGGTCATGAGGCGAAAGTGGTTGCGCCATCGAGTCGAGATAACATGGTGAATAACCAGTTGATGCAGAGACAGTATTGTTAATTGCAAACTCCACCAGAGGCAACGTGTCCTCCCACGAATTGGCTGAAGTATCATTGCAACAACACCTGAGGATGAAAAAAATACCATCTAATCAGTTTATAAACCAGAGGATGGTGAAATCAAATCATGAATCAACAATTTGAAAAGTACCTGAGGATGTCCTCAATGAAGGCATGGCTCCTCTCATTGGCAGCATTCGACTGTGGATGGTGTGATGACGTCATGGACAATCTCGTACCAGTAGATTTCCACAGAGTCTGCCAGAATGTAGAGGTGAATCTGGGGTCTCGATCTGAGATGATGTTCCTCGGAAGACCATGGAGCTTGAAGATATGCTGCATATAGATAGAAGCAGTATGCTGAGCTGTCCAGGTCATGCTGAAGGGAATGAGATGACACGATGAGAGAATTGGCACATTACCACAAATATACTGTCGTGCCCATTAGTGGTGATAGGCAGGTCAGTGATCCAATCAAGAGATACATCTAGCCATTTTGTCTTAGGCACGGAATATCGTATATGTGCCTGACCATAAGGCTTGTGTCGCCTCGTTTTCTGGCGCTGACAAACGGGGCACTCCCGAATGTACTTGATGGCTGCCGTTGTCATTCCTGGCCAATAATACCGGCTACGCAGAAGATGAAGCATGCGATTTTTGCCTACATGACCAGAAATAGTGGCTGAGTGGCACTCATGAAGAAGAATGTGGCGAAGTTGTGTGATCTCACCGTCATCTGTGGGGACTTTAGCTGTTGGTGGAATGTACAGCTGTCTGCCATATATGGTCTTACGATAGATCAACCCCTGAATGAGCTCGAAGCTGTAGCTGCTGACTGACTGTGACGAAGTCGATGATGTCAGCTTAGCCAATATAGTCTGTGCAAATGTGTCACGATCATACTCGGATATAATGATGTCGTGTAGCTGATGAGCTGATGAAGAAGATATAAGAGCAATGAATGTAGGATCTGCAGATGGAATGACCTCGCTGATGTCCATGTGATGAAGACAATCAGTGAGTTCAAAAAGTGCAGAGATACGCGTGAGTGCGTCTGCAACCTTATTCTTCTCGCCAACAATGTGCTCTATACGGAAGTTGTACTCGGAGAGCTCATCCAACCACCGTGCCTGTTTGGGGCTCAGTGTGGATTTGGTCTGGAAATAAACCAGTGGCTGATGATCTGAGCGTACTATGGTCTCAGGAGCTCCCAACAAGATGTGGCGAAAGAATCGGAAGCCTTCCACAATGGCAAATAGCTCGATCTCAGGAATAGGCCAACGTCTCTGTGTATCGGATAGAGTGACGCTGTGATAGCCACATGGCTTCATACCATTTCCTTGATCCTGGAGTATCACTTGACCAACGTGTGTGCCTGATCCATCGACCTCCATAATAGATGGCAGTTTCTGATCTGGAAGCTGCAATACTGGAGCGTTACATATGGCACTTTTGAGATTATCAAATGCCTGCTGCTGCTCAGATTCCCAGACAAACTCTGCATTACAGTAATCGCTCACCTTTAAGAAAACCGGAGATTTTGGGCCAGCCAGCCATTCCCGTCGACTTGGGTACCCCCCCTTCCCCCGCCAGCGTCGCGTCCTAAGAGAATCGCTAAGAATAAGGAATTTCGGATTTCGAGCCAACTAGCTAATTTCTTAAACTCATCCACGTCCACGTAACTCAGCCCAGCAGCTTTCTTAAAATTTAGTGAGTTCACCAGTGTTACCAACTGTTGAACTGTACAGTATGGACCCAGAGAGCCGTGCGCAGCTCAAAGAATTGAAGCAAGACTATGACGACGCGATTATTTCTGAAGCTGACTACTTAGAACTTAAAGATATCGTGCTGAACGTTGTCAAGTCAAAAAATTCCCATTTTTCATAGAATTTAAGAGAATCCACTCTCGGTGATCTGCCAGCAACCAATTTCCTTATTTTGGAGAATTTCCTTAGCAAAAAAGACCAGCCAGCTATTCTCATCAACTTGGGTACCCCCAAAAACGCTGGCTGCTTCCTTAACGTCGAGTTTCCTTAAAGGTGAGCGATTACTGTATCTTTAAGGAGACGATTGAGTGGCTCGGCAACTTTGGAGAACTTTGGTATGAATCTCCTAAATTGACCGGCCATGCCCAAGAATGACCGAAGGGATGACTTGCCATCTTTAGCCATACGGCGTAGAGGCTGCTTTCCAACGGTAGGACCATAAGACACTGGAGGCTGAATTGCCATGACTGCTCGGATTCTGTCTTCGATGATGGATAGGCCTGCTTCAGAGATGTGATGTCCGATAAAGTCTATAGATCTGACGAACAACTCCACCTTGGAAGGCCTGATGTAGAACTGGTGATCTCTGCAACGCTGGAGGAACTGTCGAACATGCTTCACATGGCTGTCAAAATCTGGACTGTATACAATAGTGTCGTCCATGAATATGACAAGGAACTGATCAATGAAGTCGAAGAATGCCCGGTTTCCTACACGAAGAGCTGTTGCAGGTGCATTGGTCAATCCGAAAGGCATAACTGTCCATTCATAAGAACCATATCTGGTGCGGATAGCAGTTTTATGAATGTCGTCTGGGTGAATGGGAATTTGGTGGAAAAACTGGTTGAAATCAAATCTACTGAACCAGCGTGCTCCCTTAAGCTGTTCAAGAAGGGTATCATGGGGTGGCAACGGATATGTGTCCTTTATGGTGATATTGTTAAGGGCACGATAATCGCAACACATCCTCCACTTTCCCCCTGGCTTAGGAGCGAAGATGATTGGGCACCCATATGGTGATGATGATGGACGAAGGATACCCAACTCGACATATTTAATGATTTGCCGTTTGAGCTCCTCCATCATGGGTACTGGAATGGTACGTACTGGCTGTGATGGTGGCTTATGCCCAGGTTCAATGTTGATTCGATGATACCCACCTTCAAACCGTTCTGGCCTATGACCAGCTGGAAGATCCTCCTAGAATATGTCTGAAAAGTCTTCTCTCACTTGATCACGTGCTGCTGTGACCTCGGGGTCTTTCATAGTGGTGTCTGAGTCTGATGCTGCAAAGACCAGTTCACCGTCGACCTCTGAGAGAAAGAAGAGATAAGCTACGGCTTCTTCAGCCGAACCACTGGATCGAATGCGACGAAGATGCTTTCTCATGGTGGTAACGCTGACCAATTCCATTTCAGGAAGGTCATCTGAGTCTGGAGTCTGCTCAACTCTGGACAATACTGTGCGAATACTGGAGCCTGATGAATGCTTCCTAGTGATCGTCAGATTTTTGGTCTGAAAGTCAATGTGTGGATTCCTCCTCTCCAACCAATCTTGACCCAGAATGACAGTGAATGGTTTCATGTCAATGATGTAGAAATCTTCTGTAACCTTATACTTGCCCAGCGAAAATGTAGCCTTGGGAAGATAGGATGTGCATGGTAGTTGGCTTCCTCCAGCCAATCCCACTGAAAATGATGAAGAATCTGTGGGAGCTATACCAAGCTGAGCAGCGAACTGTCTGTCGATGAAAGACGATGTGGCTCCTGGATCTACCAAAATGTGAGTACTCTGTCCATATACTTTCCCTTTGTACAACAACAGCTTCTTCTGTGATTTCAGCTGTGCTGTTTGAGACTGCATCTGTGCGATGTGCTCTGAGGGATTGTCCATCTGCTGAAATTGTAATGTCAGACTGGAAAGGACTTCTTCTGAGATACTCTCAACCCGGCCACTTGCTTCAGTGGCATCTTCAGGCTGATCTACCCTCGGGGTGCTCTCAACACCGGTACCTGTGCAGTACCCCGAGAGTTTCCCTGAGGAGCTGGAGCTGATGGAACTGGATCTGGAGTTGCAACTGCTGCATTGATGCTGTGCTGACTCTTCAGTTCATTGACCAAGGTGTTGATCGAATTGATGAGTTTGCCAGACCCATCCTTAGCACCCTGATTCTGCTGCTGCTGTCTCCGATTCGGGAAAGGATTCTGAGCTGGTGGCTTTCCCTTGATATCTTTTCCATCATCGGTTCTGGTGGCATAACAATCCTTCTCGATGTGACCAGGACGACCACAACGATGGCAAGTCTTATTATTCTGTGATTTTCCTTTTCCTTTTCCTTTGCCTTTACCTTTACCACCTTTTCCTTTATTCCGATTCTGATTGGAGTTCTGGCTGCCACTCTGATTCCAATTCCGATTTCTGTTGGATCTGTCATATGGCTTCTGGCCACGTCCTCTGTCCTTATCCTTCTTAGCTGGACCTCCAGATGACTGCTCCTTCTGACCCCGATAGTGAAGGGTTTCTGATTGCTTTGAGTGAATGACGTAGTTCAAATCAAGCAATACCTGTGTGGTTTCTTGCCACGACAGATTGTTCCTCTGCTCTTCTGTCAGGTATCTGAGCTGGAACTGTCTGCGGAGATCAGAATCCATACTGGTGACGAATCTGTCCTTTATTAGCACATCATTTAAATCAACTGCTGCTAGAGAAGCCAGTGATGTAAATGTGCGCAAATAATCTGCAAAGGTTTGGGTTCCTTGAGTCAGTGCCATAAGGTGTTTCTTGGCTACTGATCTCTTATGAGGATTACCAAATTGTCCGAGGAATGTCTGTCTGACCATCTCATAAGTGGTATATGGCTGTTTTGCCAAGACCTGAAAATAGTGTCTATCATTATTTTGTATGAGAGTAAGAAACACTGTGATCAAATCCTTATCATTGACACCTGGATAAGTGAACTGGAAATATCTGTCCACTGTATCCAACCAGACCTCTGCGTCCTGTCCTGTTTTGAATTCCCTAGGTGGTGTCATTTTCACCTTGGGGACCAAACTGGGTGGAGCTGGTGGAGCTGGTGCTGGTACCGAATCTGCATCTGGATCTACAAAGACCATCGGAGGACTGTCTTCTGTATACTCTGCTTCTGGTGCCTGAGGCTCATTCGGCAGGATCCTTGTACCTGCTCATATCTGGTTTCATGCGACTGACATTGTCATAATAGCCTATGTGGTCATATATGGTAAGTGTATCGGCATAACCCGCGATCCACTTCGGGATTTTAAACCGACTGTATGCATCGTATGAACCGAGTATGTCGAAAAACCAAGTCGAATGATCTGGGTTGATATCAGGAATCTCATGCTCTTCCTCTTCGATAGTAACCATCTAAAAACAAAACACAGCACAAAAATACCTTCAGCTAATTGCCTAACTGAGTGTGTGTGATTTATATGTTATATGTGGTATATCGATATGTTTACATACATGTAGTATATTCGTACATAATAATGAGGTAAGTATATATATATATCCACCTTCTTCCCCCCTCAAGGAAGTGTGTGATATAGTGGCAGTTGTCAATTGCCAATACCTCAAAAATAGCATGCATTCCATATAGGAATCATCTGTCACAGTTCTTGGGTTGTTGCCCGTTACATAATCATGTTTGTGTCGAAAACAGCATGATATGTTAATGCTAAATACGAAGTTTATCGAAATTATAGTAGCATTTTAGGGCATGTAATGTTACAGTGGCCCATACACCCAATAATATGATTAGGGTGTTACATGGTATCAGTAACCCTAAAATAGGTAAAAATAAGCAGTATAATCTTTTTGCAAAGGTTTTTAAGCAAAACTGCATTTAATACCTAAATGAATGTAAGGTGGTTTTCGGAGGGTACGTTACACCCCTGACACACACATTTAATTTTAGGGGTGTTACAGGGTGTTACAAGTGCTGTATAAATCAGGGAATATTCGTTGATAGCTGAATAATCAGATCAGCAAAAAAAATCCACACACATTTTTCATTTTGAAATCATGCGTGGAGGATTTTTACGTATTTTGTTACAGCCAACATGTATACCCCTATATATTACACACCTAATATCTAGGGTGTTACACGAGATATGACCATGGTCATTATGTTTTTCTGATGCCTTGATAGGTATAGAATCATAATTCAAAATAAAATGAGCACACATTTTTCATTTTGAAATCATGCGTGGGAGTTTTTTACCCATTTTACAGCTTTTTTGGCTATTTGATATATTGCCTCGGTGACATATCTCAGTGTATATGTGGAATGTAAAGTACACAATCACTGCAATAAACTTCACTTGTGCACATGATAAATTTCATGGCAAATAAGTGAATTGTGCTGTATATCAACATCTATGGTTGATAGCATTTCTGGGTTTTACTGATTTAAACCCATGGCAGCAAATGTACATTCTGGTGATATATAAGTTATCAACTTAAGTGGGAACATCCAGTTAGGAACATCCACTTTAGTGATATTTGTCAATCTATGATCTGTTCTGAGCATAGGTCTGTGCTCTAAGATTTGTCAAAATGATATTTCTTATTTAGAACATATCTGGACATTGCTTGATACAATCACAACAATTTAACACAACACATTTGTATGTGTGTGTTGTCCTTAACAACTATTATCAGATGTCATGTAGATACTGATCTGAGAGTTGCATGCATTTGAACTGATCAGATCTGAATCAACTGTCAATATGCAACGTAGTTGTTGTTATTGCTCCAGCGATGATATGTGGAATGACGAGTGGACTGCACCCAACAGTTACCAGCTGTTTCATGGGTGCAGTATCTTGCCTTCGGGTCTGGAGATAACTCCATCCAGCCCTACAGCATCTTGTCTTATCCTGCTCCCTTATCTATCGCAATCACTGACATTTTCCACGCACATGTGTTTGGAAAATGGTATGTACATTATCATACACATAGTAGATATTTAAATTAATCAATTCACTTTGAATCGGTGAATGTTAATACATACAATGCAGTGTGTGTGTATGCATGCAGTGCTTACTGATTAGCACTTTTGTCAGTGTGTGTGTGTTAACTTTTACACACTTTACAGTAGGATATGTTCTGGATATTACAATATCCTAGACAATTCATCATGTAAGATAGTCAGCATACCATGCACTGAATACATCTAACATGATATATTAAGTTTAGGGATTATTGTAATTCCATAATAATCTCATTACAAAACGAGTTGCTGGGTATA
Source organism: Cymbomonas tetramitiformis (assembly GCA_001247695.2). Taxonomy (NCBI): domain Eukaryota; kingdom Viridiplantae; phylum Chlorophyta; class Pyramimonadophyceae; order Pyramimonadales; family Pyramimonadaceae; genus Cymbomonas; species Cymbomonas tetramitiformis. The sequence goes on along the minus strand of LGRX02030762.1, from coordinate 26,207 downwards.
TTTCACATACAGCTCCGGTGAGTATCCTTTCAGTAATCCACAGTAGAACAATATGTTGTCCGAGAAGTATCTCGACTCCACCGGGTCACATTGAGCTAATTACTATGTTAAGATTACTGAACAGGCACCTTATACTGTATGGGTTCTAATATAGTTTAGCATGCACTGCAATGTGCTTATGCAATGTTCATGTATCACAGCATGATGCTAGTATACCAGTTGGTAACGTGATCAAACTGATATATATACACTACTGTTGGTATCGTGATCAAGCTGTATTATTAATGCATGCACATTTCACAATGTTGCAATCACTCAGCATAAAATGTATACATGGTATAATAATGCATGTACTGCATGTTGGTGATTGCTGCAAGTGATGTGTGCATGTGTGCATGTGTGTGTGTGTGTTGATCCACACACACATATTGTGCACACATTATTATATTTCTGATGAGCATGAATGCTGATGATTAAGAATATTTGTGCAGTTGATCTTAGCAACATCTCGACATCATCATCATCGCAAATTGAAATCTTTCATAGCACGCTGCAAATAACTTATGCAAAAGGGCGCGCTGCTGATGAAAAGCATGTATTGTCGTCGCCATTCATCAGCGCATTATACGAGCGCTGACATGTATACGGATCAAAATTCCGTCGATGACCACTATGCCATATATCATTCTGAACAATTTTCGAGCGTGATTCATACAAGCGCGCGCATGTAATTGGCATGCATGCTGTAAGCTGCGATCCACTTCTGCAAAAATATGCGACCATCGCGCATGCTGCCAACTGCAAATTAGTGACCATCGCGCATGCTGCCAACTGCAAATTAGTATATCGCGCATCAACATGTATGAAGCCGTACAAAAAGCAATTTGGTGCAATCACGAAAATTGTAATGCTGCGCTGATGACTTTCCGCGCGGAAACGATTCCGCTGATGATTATGCTTCCACGTCGCATCTGCGAACATGTATACATTTGCGAACCATTTATGCGAGTACGTCTCATTGCTGCGCAGATGTATGCCATATGCACACCTTATCGTGTAGTATGTGCGATCAGCTGTTTCTGCGAGTGCGCTTCTGTGAACGCGAAAATTTTCTCGCACGCTATCTTCGCTATTGCAGCAGATATATCAATATTCAATTTATGCGAGTGCGTCGCCTTATGTGCTTCGCAACCTGTCAACACAAATTAATGATATCTATGCGCTGCACACAATTGAGTTCTCGTTCGTGCCTTGACGAGCTAAATTAGAATACCATTATGTTAGGGCTGAAGTGCGAGCCCACAAATATTATACAATATATCAATTAAACACTGTGCTGTTGAACGGCACACACAAGTGTAACAATCAAGCGGGTTGTGAGTTGCAGTCTCTGGATAAAGAACTGCTGAAGCACAACGCTTCCTCACTTTGTACCATACGTCTCCCATCATCTTAGATGGTACCGCCATTGGGTTGTGAACCCGAGACGTAGGTTGAACGACCAGTATTGTAATGACGACTAGTTCGTTCATACTGTGCATGCGTGTTCCGCACATGCTTAAGATGGTTCTTGTTTGTATTCAAGATGTATCTTTGCTTTGCCATCTTCGAGTTCGACGTACGAACTCTCGATGACAGGGATGACAGATGATGTGACATTATCATCTGGCGACATGTACAGTCATCGTCGACCGTACTGACGACTGTCATAATAATATATGACACGACTCGACATGTACAGTCATGGTCGACCGTACTGACGACTGTCATGATAATATATGACACGGCATGACATGACATGGTATGACATGTCTGACAGGTATGATACGTATGTCATCGGTCATGACCCTGACAGTCGCCCTGCTGAAAAGCGGGCCGAGCCCTTTTGTGGGCGCGCTATAGCAGAGGGAGTAGCCCCTGGTGTTTTCACTAGCCTGCTTTGCAGGGATACCGCACTCTCACGACTTTGTCCCCTTTGCTAGCGTAAATGTTTTATTATTATTATTATTATTATTATTATTATTATTGATCTCCCCGCAAGGGTTCTAGTGTTCAGTACTTGTCACAGTACTGTGCGAATTAATTAATTTTCAGGCTTTGCACCCCTTGAAAGCATGCCGTATAAAAGCGTGTCTAAATCCATTTCTACTCTATAGTATCGTCGAAAACAAATCAATAGGGTCCTAAATGATTTTTCTAAGCTGTCAACTGACCGATCTAGCCTTATAAGATGGCCGCTAGAGTGATTCAACCTTAGTACTTGCGGTGACAATCTTCCTGGGGCTGATAGCGAGGAAGGGAGCGGGATAGTAAAACGTGATACCCTACATGTTATCCGACTTATAACATGCCAACGGACGTTACGATATCATTTCCAAACACGGGCATGTTGCACGATACAAATAGCCCCAACGGGCCTACCAAAAGCTCCCCAAATTCCTTTTCTAAGGGTGTGCGGGGGTCCTAAAGTCTCTAGCCTTTCAAGTGATCATTCCGTGCAACAAAATAAGTACATAGTCAATTAAATCAATGTCTTAGGGTCTACACGATCCACCGGGCGCACATCGTGTAGCGTGTGAATGTGTATAGAGCTTGTACGGCGATAAAGTTGGCTATACCCAACTTAAAGGCCCTCTAAGTTGGCGTAGCCAACTTTAGGGTAATAGACAAAAGTGTGTAGTAGGTAGTCCCCCCACCCTGTTCTTCCACCTCGGGTCATAAGCCCCCCTCCCCACCCCATGTTATCCACGGTGGGTAGCAAGTCCCTCCCCACCCTTGTCCGAAGCCGGCGCGTCCAAGTGGGTAGTCCCCCTACCCGACTTTTTAAAGTAAATTTTAGGTAGAAGCTACGGAAGAAGCTGTGACCGTCACAGATGCGCTGGAGGTTCACGGAACATGACAGACGTCATCGCGACTGTCATGTGACGGAATCACAGGTTCGATGAGACACAGCCGGCGAACCGGTTGCGGTTTTTTAATTCATTTCTTCATTTCGGATTTCATGCCAGCATTTATATGTTATATCTATATCGTATATGCACATTTTTTTTTTTTTTTTTTTTTAAGTTTTATTTATGAAGAGACATGTCATGTCATGTCATGTCATGTCATGTCATGTCATTTCATGTCATTTCATGTCATGTCATGTCATGTCATGTCATGTCAGTGTGGCTGTTGCAGTCTACAGTGACCCAACGCGCAACGGAACGACCCTTTGCTTTCTGACGTGAGGCATTCGAGAGGATTCGAAAAATTTAAAACACCTTATAATCGTTTGCAGACCTAGCGATTGGAAAGTGCTGAGCAGCGATCCCATGGAATCACTTGAGTAAAGCGAGCGTAGGCATGTGATTTTCATCGCAGTGTGAGTCATGACTTAATTTCGAAGCGTTAGCTGGCTGCGTGCCAGTAGCATTGAGATACCCTCCCCGAGTGATTTCAACTGGAACGGGACGATGGGTTCCATTCAGATGGCTTGCAAATCCGCTAACCTGCTCCTTCGACGCGCGAGCCTCGCGGATGCTGCCGGGAATTCCACCCAACAAATTCAGCACCTGAAAAACTTCGAGACCTTGGTTGCGGAGACGATCCCTGGGTGAGAGGCTCTGCGACTTTGCCTTCCTATCCAGGTTTCCTTCAGAGCTTAGTTAGATGTACCCATCTCACAACCTCTCCTGACCTCTACCCTTTTCCCGGCAGTTTCCCGGCATACGAAAAAAGAAAAAATGATAAAGATATTGTACTTCTTGAACAAAAGATGGCAGAGGTAAGAATTCCTCCTCAGTGTCCTCTTACACGTTTCCTCGAGCACGCGACACTTGTAGCTATTCGGATGCTTGCCGCGCCCGTCCGGACACCTCCAACCGGTTCCCAAGGCTTCGTATACATTATCTTGGTCAGTGCGAAATGTGGGTGGACCCTAGGATATTGCTTACTCTCGCACGCACTCAACCTCTCCGCCTCGTCGCATTTCTGGTGTACATTTTATGCGCGCCGAAAACTTTGCAGCCTCGTTGCATCGTCGTAAATTCGAGTTTGTCATCGCGTTCCTCTCACTATCTGACTCTAACCTAGCGGAGACGTCACTTTCTGTAAAGTTTCCCAGCACCTCTTTTTGTCACATTTTCCTCAAAGCTGCCATCGCTTGCACACCGGTGAAAGCTTCGAGCACTGGTCACACAACTCGACTATTCAACTCGTCTGTCTAAACGCTCCAGGGATCTGCCTGGGGCTGCAGCCCCAGTTGGTGTCTTTTCTGCCGTTGCGGCCTCCGACACTCTTCTTGACGTATGCCCGGCCCGGATGATCCTCTCAGGTTCGGCGCATCATCCGTGGCGACCCGCCGCCCAAGGCGCACGCGGCCGAATCCACGGGACGGGCGCCCTCTGGCGAGCGCTCCGGCGGCCGAGCGGTGTCCGGGGCGACAGCAGCCAGATCCCACACACGGCAGCCGTCGGGGGATTACCGGGTTGGGCAGGAGAGCCCCCCTATCCGGGAGAAAGCGCCGTCCCGAGGTCCTTCGGCAGCAGAGCCCCTCGAGAGCTCGTCCCCCCAGTCGTCGGCAGCTCAGGGTCGTGCTTCTACTAACCGCTCCGAGTTTAGCTTTATCCGCTCGCGCTTCGCCCCTCACGTGGGCCCCCCGGTCAAGGGTCGTAGCCCTGAGCATGCCGCAGCGAGCAGCAGTGACGACGACTCAGAGCGCATCCAGAGGTGGACGGTGCGCCGGCGGTCTCGCATGGGGGGCGAGGCTCAGCCTCAAGAGCAGAGCTCCCCGGCCACGGGGGCGGGCAGCGGGGTGCAGAGTGCAAGGAGGGAGCTTGGGGAGAGTGCGGGGATGCCCAGCGGCGACCACAGCAAGGACGACGGGAGGGCGACGCTGCGACTGCGAGAGCGACAGCAGCGGCGCATTTCCCGTCTGGGAAAGCCGAGCTCGGGTTCAGGATCCGGCGCCGGCGGCCCAGTGGGGCGCGAGGAGGCTACCCTCACAAGCGAAACACGAAGCGCGGGGGATGAGACAAGCGAGATGCAGAGCTCCCCGGCCGTGGGCACGACTGACGACAGCGACAGTGGTGCTGCGCGTGGTGTGGGCTCGGCCAGGAAGCCGAGCGCACTGCTGCGGCGTGCCTCGGAGGGCTTACTTGCTGGGCGGAGCAGCAGCCTTTGGCAGAACCGGCCTGCGGTGGCGCAGCAGCCCGTAGCAACTCAGTCCCAGTCCCGGTTACAGCCCCGGGCGGATGCTCCTGCGCGCTCTGAGGAAAGGGCCTCCAGCTCCAGAGGGAGTCGCAGGGACGGTTCCACGCAAGGATATAGGGGGGCGTCGAGGGAGAGGGCTGCTTCTGCTGGTGCCTTGATACAGCTGCTGCCAGCGGAGGAACCGCCACAACCCGGATGGCCTGGCTCAGATCCCCCCTTCTCCGTCGTGCGATCGCCATCTGAGGCCGCCGGGCTCGTGGATGAGCTCGTGGACGACGACTACCAAGAGGCCGAGCTCATGGATGACCTCGTGGACGACGACATCCACTCAGATGAGGATGAAGGCTTGCCACCCACCCCACAGCGGGCGGCGCCGCATGACCTGCCGCCGCCGCGGCTAGTTCCACGGCGCATCTCCTGCATCAACATAGAGTCGACGTCGGACCAGCAGCTGTACGAGTCACCCCCTGCGCGCCCTTCTGCGGAGCGCACTGGTCGGAGCAGCACGTCGCAGGTATGACTGGCTTTGCAGCGCCCTGGGCCCGCTGTCCACAGCGAAAGCCCCATGCTACCCTGCATCTGTGCGCCCCAATCCTGGGGGCTCTAGCATGGCACCGTGTAGCGCACCCCGTCCACAGAATAGCATGTTGCACCCCGTCCACAGAATAGCATGTTTGCACCCCGTCCACAGAATAGCATGTTGCACCCCGTCCACAGAATAGCATGTTGCAGCCCAAAATGCTTCTCGGTATGTTTATCCCAGACTCCAGGAACCCCAGGTTGGCGTTCGCGTGCCACAGGCCCCAGCGAGCCCGAGACGGCACAGTGTGAACCCTAGTGATCCCGGTTTGGTATTCATCAGACCATCACCAGCATGAAGTGATGCCGCGCCCCCATTCAGGGCCACCATGCCTTCTTGTGATCCCTCTGAAGGGCCCTGCCCCTGCACCCCTGCCGCTTCTCCCCCCTCCGCCGCAGACCAAGGAAGAGGGCACGGGTGCTCTACCCCCCCCTCTTGCGCTGGTGCACTTGGGGCGGTCCGTGCCCGCAGTGGCCGAGCATTGGCGCCCGAATGTGGTGAAGGTGCACCACAATTCTCCGAAGCAGATGCAGCAGAGGATGCAACGCACGAGCGCGCCGGAATTCATGCCGATGGAGCACAAGATTCAGCAGCTCCGCCTCGCCACCGCAGAGAGGCGTGGATGTGAGCCCAGCCGGTGAGACGCCTCCCTCCCTCCCTTGTCACGCTCCGCCCCGCGTGTTTAGTCGCCTTCGTTCCCTGCGGACGCACCGGCAGGTGCATCCATGCATCAAAGGTACCGGAACCATCGATCGCGTATCCGCGCACCCGCAGGAGCAACCAGAACCATCGATCGCGTATCCGCGCACCCGCAGGAGCAACCAGAACCATCGATCGCGTATCCGCGCACCCACAGGAGCAACCAGAACCATCGATCGCACGCATCCACAGTGCCATCAGCAACGGGAGAATCGGCGGTGGCATCCAAAATGGTCTGAGAGCATGAGGCCGAGTCCAGGGTAGCGTGGCCCGATGATGGCACGAGACGGGCGCCGCACGCGGATGACATGAGACAGCAGTGCGGTGATGTGCACTGTGGCGGGAGGTGCTTCCAGCAGACAGGCGCCAATGGAGGAGCTGGAGGATGGCGAGCCCACCGACAAGCTGTCCGAGCTCGAGAGACAAATCAACGAGATGCGGGCTGCGTTCAGTAGGATTGGTACACCCAGCAGCCGCATTGCCGGCCCCTTGTCCTGTCTGCTGCACCGGCATGCCCCTCCTAATGATCCGAGCTCTCGGCCGGCTTCCACCGGCCATGACCCGGAGCATGCCAGGAATGCGAGCACTCCGTCAGAATCTGAGATCTAGCCATGACCTTGGGAGCCGGAAGAGAAGGCACCGCCGGTCAAAACGGAACAGAGGATTGGAACCCCTTGAGGGGCATCGTTGGAAACAGGCGTCGCCGGGGCAAATAATGCGGTTGGGGTGTGGAGTTTGGAACGCTTGCTCAGCCTGACCCCCCAAATGTCCACGTGCCCACATTTGCTCAGCCTGATCCCCCCTAAATGTCCACGTGCCCAACACTTGCTCAGCCTGATCCCCCCCATGCACTTGCGGGCTATGGGGACAGGCATCTGGCCTCCTTTCGTCCCCACCTCAGACACAGGAGCGGTATGGGAGTACCAGTCAGAAACTGCTCCTGAGAGGTTGGGTCTCTTGGGGATGTTTACACACTCACACACATGAATCACACACACAGCAGCAGTGCGCCGGCAGGACAGCCGCAGAGGGGCTCAGGTGGCCCAGTGAGGCTCAGGGAGCAGAGGGGTGGTCTTGCGCGTGGGCTTGGTGGTGGAGATATGGTTCGCGCAGCTCGGGGGCAGGGATGAACCGGCTTCAGGCACAAGGCGGCAGTGCGCTGGCGGTGCAGATGCAGAGGGGCTCGGGTGGCTCAGCGAGGCTTAGGGGGTCCCATTCTCCACTAGTGAGCTCCTGAGAATCCGGATGAGTGTCCCGAAGTGTGTGCTGAATCCTTTGATCCCCGGCGTGGGTACATAGTGCAGTCTCCTGTGGCTACGGGGTGCCAAAGGAGTCGCAAGGATAAGCATACACACATGAATCCTTTGATCCCCGGCGTGGGTACATAGTGCAGCCGGTCTTCTGCGGCTACGGTGTGCCAAAGGAGTCGGTCCAAGGATAAGCACACACATACGTGGTCAGACTCGAGGTTGTCACACAGCCTTAGCGGTTCAGGCCAAAGAACAAGGCTTCATGATTCCTGGACCCTATTCCTAAACCCTAAACCCTAGATCGCGCGATTGAACCCTCGCCCCATGCAGGTCCCAATGAGGATTGGAGCCGAGCTCCACCCCCTCTCCTTGGGACCCAGCCCTGTGCGCTCACGTGGCAAAACTCTTGGCAGCCCCAACGCTTCTAAGGGCGGGGAAGGCATGTGGCGGCGGTGGCACGGCAGGCTTCGAGGAAGTGGCGATGCCGAGCCCTCAGAGGGTGCAGCAGCCGCCAACCCCGGCGAGGAATGCGCAGGCCCACTCGGGGGATGACGCGGACTCCCATGGGACGCCCTCCGAGATGCCGAGTGATGCTATGACCACGCACGAGCTGGAGCGAAAGATGCTCAATCTGTACCGGCAGCTTACAGCAAATGACGGAAGAGGTATGCAGCCCGATGAGCGGGCGCCCGCCGCCGCAAGCCGCGAGGAGCCTCAGAAACATCGGGCGGGATGCCCCCGACCGAAGTTCCCGAGCGTGTTTATACGTTGGATGGATCCACGCTCTCTGAAGTGGATGGGGTGCACTCTCCAATGGTCGCTCACGCTCTAAAGAATGGAGGCACTGTGAGTGACGGGACTTCCAGGAGGCGGGCTGGGTCGCAGCGGGTCATATGCCTGGTGCTGCCAGTGACGAGGCCCTGCTCGGTGGAGGGCTTTTTAGGGTCGCTTGGGCGGTTCATGTAATGGTCCATACCCCATTAAGGACTCTGATGGGGCATGGGACAGCCTCCCGAGGGCAGAGAGAGAGCCCGCGGTTGAAAGGCCACAGTGCGAGAAGTGCTGAGAGTCTCTTGGGCGGTTCGACGAGTGCCCGCGTCAATGCAAGCGAGCGTTGATGCTGCGAAGGATGGAATTAAGCCGAGGGCACAGGTGCGCTGCGCCAGTCTGTGGCAGCCCGCGTCAAAGACCCAGCGAATCCTACAGTCAGCCAAAGTGCCGCGCGGGGTGGCGGCGAGTAACGCCTGATATGGCTTGGGCGCTGTGGGGCAAACCCTGTGTGTTGCAGCGCGGGGCATTGGCGGCGATGAGGAAGCGGTGGTGCAGGCCGTGCAGAGTCTGCGGGTGGACGCGGAGGGACAGCGCCTGAGGGTCATGGCCGGGCTGCCCAATCAGGAGTTCCAGAAGGCATCCTTGGGGTCCATGGCGTCCATGGTCACCAGTGACATGCAGCCGTGTCATTGGCCGGAGCTGTCTATGCAGCCTGCGGGGAGGCAGCTATCGCGTGCCTCGGGAGCGGACTGTGGAACGTGGAGGAGGGCCTTTCGGAGCATGTCTGCCTCTCCACCTCGGCGGGCATTGCACCTCCAGACTGAGCCCCTTCCGCCTAGCCGGAGGGGGCTCACCAAGGGGGGACCTCGCAGGGGCATCCTGAGTGCCGCAGAGAGCTTGCTGGATGCCACCACTGCAGCCGTGCACCGCGCAGGGTTGACAGTGGCACGCTCGGTGCAGGGCTCCGAGAAAGACCCCTTGGTAGCAGCATTGCAAGACCTGCCAGGTGCGCCGCGCCGGGTGGGCGCCTCCGCATGGCTTCGAGGGCGCCACTCTTGATCCTTTGGATGTGTCAGCAGGGCGGAGGGTGGGGCGGCCTCCAGGCGCTCCGCCGGCTCTCACGGCTGGCCCTTTGGCGCGCCACGTCACCATAAAGCTTCTGAGGGGAGATGGGAGGGTGAACTGGGGCGTGCAGAGCGAGGTGTGGGGACGCAGTGGCCTGGGAAGGGCGCCCATGGAGGCTCGAGCAGACTTGGCGGCGGCGCGTGGAGCTCGGCCCGCGGGGCATCCCCCCAGCGTCGGACGCCCGGGAGGGCCGGGTCACCCTCCAAGATAGCGGCGGCCGCGGCGGCACAGCAAGCGCGCGACGCTTTGGCAGCGAAGCACATCGCGGAGACGAGGCCTTCAACACCACCCGCGGACGAGGCGGATTGGGACATGGCATCTCCCTTATCTTCCCTGTCCTCGCATAGCCATAGCCCCGCGGGCTTGCTGTTCAGAGCAGACGACACATCCCCCGCGGGCGAATCCCTCGCCTTGCGGTCCCGCTCGGCATATACCGAGGCTGCCGCCGCTGCAGAGGAGGAGCTGCGAGTGGCGCAGCTGGAACGATTTGCCACCGCGATGGCGAGCCCTCACCGGCCATCCCCAGGGGTGATGACTGCGGGGGCGTGGCAGCAGTCGCCCGAGGCGGTCCCTGCCCCTCACCGGCGCGGCACCGGCAAGGGGTCGTCTCCCCTGAGCCAGGCGGCGGAACAGCTCCGAGCCTCGCAATGTATCCACATCCAGAGCCCCACACCAGCCACGTGGCCGGCGCAGGTTGCTGCGGCACGGATGGAGCACAGGCGCGGAGCAGAGGACGAGACTGCCGCCGCCGTGGCCCACGAGACGCAGTTGGTGATGTCCTCGTCTTTGGGGCAGTGCGGTGCCGATGATGCCGGCGGTGCGCGCTCTGAGCTTCATCCCGGAGGGACGGAAATCTGACTGTAGCAGTGGGAGAGGTGAGGAGATTTCTGTAGTCGGCAATAGTAATCCTGGCTTGGGGTGAGAGAGGGGGGAATAGGGGTATGTGGAGTCGGGGAGAGGATGGGGGATCCATCATCGGGGTGGGAGGGCAAGGCGGCTGTCTCCAGTCGTTGGCTCATAATGCTCTTTCATATTTTGCCTGACACGCGCCGCGTGCCCCAGCGAGTCAATCCCTTCGTTGGGCGCGTCGGTTGGTGCTGTGTGTGGAGGAGATGCCAAGCGTCGCGGGCTCCGGGTGCAGGTTCGCCGCTGCACGAGCTGGCGCTGACAGTCGCGGCAGCGGGGCCCGGCCTCCTCGAGATGGCAGAAGGCGGCGGTCTGCAGCTGGGCGTCATCGAGTACGACGCCGGGGCCGCATCGGGATTGATGCATAATCTTGGATCCTGGTCTGAGACCGATAGCGAGGAAGCGTATGATGACATGGTGGCGCGAGAGATCGACCGCCTCCATAGCCTGAAGGTCCTCCCCCCCGCCCCGCCCTTTCTCTGACGGAAACTCTTTGACACTGTTCGCGTGTAGAAGTCGAAGTAGCCTGCTTAGGCTCCGGCTCAAGCAGCTCGGAGCTCGAAAGTGTCACTCAATGACGGCGCGTGGTGAGCCAATGTAGAGCGGTCCATGCGCCACGTCACATGTGTGATGCTAGGGGGCGAGGCTAAAGTCTGCACCGGCGAAGGTGATGCGACCTCTGACCTAGGGTGTGGCCGGCTTCCGCATGAGGGTGGTGCAGGATGTCGCCACGAGTGCCACGGACACTGTCAACGAGCGCTCGAACCATCCCGCAGCTGCAGCTTACCCCTCCCCGTTGACCTTGTCACACATGCTGCCACCGGCTACCCCCAGCTCGGCCCCGGCCTCTGCTGCAGGATCGCAGACGTCTCTCTCGGTGCGCTGGCCGGTCTCCAGGCAGCGGCGCTCGCGGGCCGACCCAATTGAGCCCTCTGCCCATGCGACCCGCAAGCAGGGTGACCGGGACAGTGGTGACCACTCTGCGAGCCCCTCTGGCGCTGGAAATCCCGACCCTCCATCTGCAGCATCCGACGCTGATCCCATGGACTTCTACTTCGGAGCCAGCAGCCATGTGGAGCGGTCCCCTGTCGGGCTCGGTGGTGGCTCCCAATCGCTGGGGCTCCTCCCTGAAGGCATGCACAGGGCCCGGGCCCCAAGCCCGCCACCCTCCGGACTCTCTCCGGCTGAGCCTGTGCCGCACGCCTCCTCTGCCGCCCCGGCGAGCTCGTCTGCCAGGGGGACGCGCCCGCCTGCACCGTCTCCCTGGCAGCTGCCGCACCACACGACCTCGCCGGTGCTCACCCCCTCGCTCGGCGGCTCCAGCACCCAAGCGATAGCCCTGCCATCCTCAGCCTCAACCTCCACGCCAGGCCCAGCCTCCGCATCTTCCACGGCGCTGCTTGGGCGGCTACGCATGAGCACCTGGAGAGGTGGTGCGGACGCCCTTGGGGTCGACCCCGCCCGCAAAGCGGAGGAATTTATGGGGGATGAGGGCGGTCCGGTGGGTATCACCAGCCTGGAGGCGACGAGCGCGGGGCTGGTGGCTGCTAAGCAGGCGGCGGCAGAGACTGGAGCGCGTGGCGGTGGGGTCACACGGGGAGGAGGGGCAGGAGAGCCAAGTGAAAAGCTGTCGTGTCCGTTGGATGACCCGAGCCGTGGCGCAGGTCTGGCGTCGCAGGAGCGGTCCGACAGTCCGCAAGCACAGGCGCGGGCCGCCGCCGCTTTTGCGTACATGGAGGCGGTGCAGGCGGAGATGAGTCAGTCGGCGAGCCCGCGAGGGACTTCAGTGGCGCACCAGGCTCGCGGGCATCCTGCTCGGGGGGGGCACTCGCCATCGCCAAGTATGCCTCCGAAGCGAAAACCTGCGAGCCAGCCGTGTACGGAGACCACCCCAGGCGCAAGCCAGGCCACCCCGGGGGGGAGCAGCGCTCCTCCGGTTGCCCGAGCGACGGGCAGTGTGCCGGATCCCAACCCCAGCGCGGGGGTAGCAAGGGGCAGCAAGGATGCTCCCTTGGCGGGTAATGGCAAGCAGGGAATTCCCCCCCCCTCTGGTCTCACTGGCGCATCGAAGACCCCTGGCACGGCCCCTCCCCGCGGGGTGCTGGCGGCGATGCGCTCCGCGAACCCAAATTACACCCCTGGTGACCCTGGGTCTACTTTCGTGGGACAGCTCTTTGGAGCGGAGCTGCAAATGCAAAGGGGGGGTGCCTCCCCCGGACACCCCCCTCTGGAGAGCAGGAACCAATTGGGTGACGACAGGTACTCCTTGGTCCCGGAGCCCTCTCCCTTGAACCTGGCGCCTGCGTGGGGCGGGAGTGCCATCTACAGCAGCGTGGAGCAGGGGGAAGAGCAAGGGGGGGTGCGGATTGAGTCAGCGCCGCACTCTCCCGGTTCAACGATAGCGGGCATGGCCTGCGATTCGCTGCTCAACAACATACCACCCGGTCCTCCGGGGATACCCCACTCTTCTGAGGCCTCTAAGGAGAAGGAGGAGGGGGGTGCGCGGTTGGAAGGAGGGGTGGAGGAGCTATCTGTAGAGGGAGTATTTGGTCGTGAAGCGCTCGGTGTGGTCTTCAGGGAGGGCCCTCGTCTAGATGCGGGGGCTGCCAGAGTCCAAAACTATCTGAGAAATGGCAAAATGTGGCTCTGATTGCTTTAACGGTGATGAGGTAGTTGACGGGCAGCCTGTGGGCGGCACGGAGCTGCAGGGAAACCCTGAGACGAAGCGCGGCAGGGAGAGTGTACTCGCTCTTGGTACAAGTGGCAGTGGTGGTGGTGTGGAGGGGGAGGGTTTCGGGGGCGTGGCATCGTCGGTTGGGGCAGTGGCAACGGAATTAGATGGAGAAACTTGGTGCTCGGAGACGGAGACAGCCACTGTGGGGGCGGCAGCCAAGCTTCAATCAGCGGGGGAAGCATGCGTAGTCGCAGATGAGGGGGCGGCGACCCCCAGGCCGCCTCAGGATGAGGCGGGCCCCGTCGGACTCCAGCTGCCTGAGGTGCAGGAGTTTGTGGTGGCGCCCTTCGAGATGGCCCAGAGCACGCTGAAGGCGCTTGAGGCGCTGCAGGACCCTTCGATGGACCTTAGCTTTGAGCGCCTCGAGCCCCTCGCGCCCTTCGTAGAGGACCCCGTGATGGGTTGGGGCGAGCTTCCTGAGCTTCCTGAGCCGCATTTTAGTAGGAGGGAGAACACTTCAGGGGGCGAAGCCCGGGAAGAACTTCCCCGAGTGGACACGCCATGTGAAGAGCCTGGAGGTGCCATGGGTGTCATTCCGCCGGCGGTGGAGCTGGTGTCCGCGGACGTGCCAGGCCAAAGCCCAATCACAATGCGGGGCGCCGTGAGTCCAGGCTGGGAGGTGGAAGGAAGCGCTGACGGGGTTAGTGGAAGCGGCACGGATGCTGACATGACGGTGGCGGGGACTCGGATAGAGGATGATGCGAGGCAAGATGGTGGTGGGCCGATGGGCGCTGGGGGTGATGCCGCACCTTTTTCTTATCGGGCACGGGAGACTGCCGTCGAGGAGGGCGCAGCAGAGGGAGAGAAGTCTGAGGAGGAGCGCACGAATAGGGAGGAGGACAGCGGGTCACAGGAAGGCGGCAAGGCTGACGGCGGCGATGACAAGCAGCAGAGTGTACATGCAAGAAGTAGCGAGCGTGCAGCCTCAGGTGGGGAGGAGGATGCAACTGAAGAGAGGGTGACGCGGGAGCAAAGCCTAGGTGATCTTGGCGAAGACGGAGATGGAAAGGTGGCGGAGGAGTGGATACAGGAGGATGGTGAGAGGCTCGGATGTGTTGAACGTGATGCCGCGGAAGGATGGTGCGGGGAAGGAGCGGTGGAAGAAGTCTTGCGATTTTATGACGGTGATGCGGTGGGCAATGTGACTGCGGAAAGGTATGATGACCCTTCGGAGGCAAAGCCGTTCAGCTCTAGGCTGACCGCGGATGATGAGGATACGGCGGGCCTGCGAACCAGCTGCGAAGGCATGGATGCGTTGACCGACTTTGATGACTACGATGATGACAAGTTCGAATTGGAGTCCAGGAGGGAAGGCTCACAACCGCGAGAGGAGGAGGTGGCGGCGATGGCTGGAGTCAATCTCGTGGGTGACGGCCCCACCCAGGAATGGGGCAGGGATTTGGGCGCTGCTGAGGAGGTGGAAGCGGTGGAGGAGGCGCGTTGGGAGGCTGAGTGTCCCGGTGAAAGTGAGGCTTGGTGTAACGATGTGACAGGGGCCGAGGGGTCGGCAGACAGCAGCGAGGCATTCGCATACCAGAATGAAGAGGACGAAGTCGAGGACGAGATTGAGACTGAGGTCGAGAAGGAAGAAGACGAGGATGCGCCATGCCCACAGCAGCCTGGGCAACTAGGGGTGGGCGACGAGGGGATGGAGCACTCGGAGGGGGGCTTGGCCCTTCCAGATGTGAGCGCGCTGGCGCACTCCCCAGATCTCGGCATGCTGTCGGGGATTGCAGGCGGTGGCGGCGGCCCTGCAGAACAGCCGGGCCGCCGTGAAGAGGCCAGGGACATCGATGGGGTGGGCGCCCGGACAGCGGCTGCGTACGGAGACAGCGCGTATGCTTTGGTAGATTTGAAGTTGGCGCAGATTGCAGCGGCATGTGGCGCCTCGCAACGGGGCGGGGGGTTGGAGCAGAGGGAGCGGCTGGGCCAGCACGTGGGCCAGGAGGTCGGGAGCCAACACGTGAGCAGGGTATACCTTGAGGAGCAGGAACAGGAAGGAGGCGCGAGCCGGGTAGACCTGGGCGGCGTGGCCGCCGATCATGCGCTTGAGAGTCCAGAGGGAATTGGGTACAAGGGGGCGCTCGGAAGGGATGCTGTGGAGATCACGGCATCTGCACTTGACGCGGCGGGTGGCAGGGGTTGGGACGGGGGCTCATTTGATGCAAGTGGGAGTGAGGTCTCGAGCCAAGAGAGCGCGGGAGACGAGGAGGAGGAGGGAGGCAGCCAGAGCTCGGCACTCCGAGGAGGGCAGCCACCGGCTTTGCTCGCTGGGCGGCTGCCACGTGAGAGTGACGCGGAGGCAGCAGGGGAAGACCCGAGTGACTGGCCAGCGCATGGGGCGCTCACGGACGCGGAATGGCGTACGGAAGGCGCTGACATGTCGGCCTCGAAGATCTCCCCCGATGCTGACTCACCCGGATGCTCGGAGCTCAGCGACGAAGAAGCAGCGACAGAGAGCGAGGGTGGCGAGGGCGGGGACTCGCAGGAGGAGCTGCGGATGCGCGAGCTGCACGCGTCCCCCGTCGATGCCGCGGGTGCCCTCAGCGCCACACAGCATGCGGAGGCGGGAGCTGACGGCACACCCTTCGACGTGGGAGCAGAGAAGGATACAGAGGAGGAGGAGGCCTCAGGGGGAGCAGGGACTAACGTGCGCCGCGAAGGATATCGCTCCGCAATGCAGTTTGAGGAGGAGGAGGCGGAGGAGGAGGAGGAGGAGGAGGATGCCGCACTGCGGTTCACTGCCGCGGAGCTTTTGGGCGCGCAGGATGCAATCGTGGGGCTGGGGGCTGAGGACAGCACGGCGCTTGGCGGTGAGGAGGAGGAGGATGGGGAGGAGGAGAACGTGGACTTTGAGTTGAAGACTGATGAGGATGTAGCAAGGGTAGTTGAGACCTCTCAGTTGGCGGTTGAGGGCTGCGCGCCATTGGAGGAGGATGCGGAAGAGGAGGAGGAGTATGCCAGATCTGAGCTCGGGGCTCTGGGGCTTATTCGGGTGGAGGATGCGAACCCTGGGTTGCGTGCTGAAGAGCCCTCGCTTTTCAGTGAAGTGGAGAAGGTGGTGGAGGATGTGGCATCTCAGCCGGAGGCTTTGGGAGGTGCCGAAGCCGAGGGTGAGGTGTCTGGGCCGGGTGCCGAGTGTCGCTTGCCATTTCCCAACGAGGCCGAGGCCGAGGAGGACGTCAGTACCGATGCGGCGTGCGAGTGGGAGGCGGCAGGGCGAGCAGGGACGGAAGATGTGAGCTCTGGGGCAGATGCTAAGTACCACACATCATTCACCAGTGACGATGAAGACGCGCACGAGGCCGAGGCGGACGATGAGGCAGCGGGGCGGGAGATGGCGGGGGCGGAGGATGTCACCTCTGGGCTCGACGCTGAGTGTTGCTCACCATCCGAGGAGGAGGAGGAGGAGGAGGCAGATGATTCGTCTGAGCTGGAGGCAGCAGGGGCGGGCGTGGCGGAGGATACCACCCCTCGGCCTGATGTTGAGTACCGCCCGCCCCTGAGCAGGAAGAGGAGGGAGGGAGGGAGGAGGGAGGGAGGGAGGAGGAGATGGAGGAGGAGGAGGTGGCAGATGATTTGACGTCTGGAGCGTGGGCAGACAGAGGGGCAGGCAGTGGCGGAGGATGTCACCCCTCGGCTCGATGCTGAGTACCGCCTGTCAGAGGATGAGGAGGAGCAGGAGGAGGCAGAGGAAGAAGAGCAGATGGAGGAGGTGGTGGGAGAGGTGGTGGAGGACGAGCCAGATGATTTGACGTGTGAGCTGGAGACAGCGGGGTGGGCGGTGGCGGAGGATGCCGCCTCTCGAGATTCTGAGTACAGCCTGGAATTCGAGGAAGAGGAGGAGGAGGAGGCAGACAATTTGACGTCTGAGCTAGGAGGCAGTGGGGCGGCATGAGACCGCCGGCTCGATGCTGAGTGCACCAAGCCCGCCTCGCTTTGAGAGAATAGGAGGTGGAGGAGGGAGGAGGCAGATGTGATTTAACGTCTGAGCTGAGGCAGCGGGCTGGGCAGTGGCAGAGGATGTCACCCCTCCGCTCGGATGCTGAGTACCGCCCCGCCGTTCCGAGGAGGAGGAGGAGGAGGAGGAGAGGAGGAGGAGGTGCAGCCAATTTGACGTCTGAGTTGGAGGCACCGGGTGGGCGGTAAAGGTGTGTGAGGATGTCACCCCTCGGCTCGATGCTGAGTACCGCCCGCCGCTTGAGAAGGGAGGAGGAGGAGGAGGAGGAGGAGTGGAGGAGGCAGATGATTCAGCCGCCTGAGCTAGGAGGCAGCGGGCCGGGCAGTGGCAGAGGATGTCACCTCCGCTCGATGCTGAGTACCGCCCGCGCCGCCTGGGTGAGGTGAGGAGGGAGGAGGAGGAGGAGGCAGACAATTTGACGTCTGAGCTGGAGGCAGCGGGGCGGGTGCAGTGGCGGAGGATGTCACCCCCTCGGCTCGATGCTGAGTACCGCCTGTCAGAGGACGAGGAGGAGCAGGAGGAGGCAGACGATTTGACATCCGAAGTGGAGGCGGCAGGGCGGGCAGTGGCGGAGGATGCCACCTCGCGGATCGATGCCAAGTTCCACACGTTATTCCCGGAGGATAAGGAGGAGGAGGAGGAGGAGGAGGCAGACGATGTGGCATGTAAGTGGGAGGCGGCGGGGCAGGCGGTGACGGAGGGTACAACTTTTAGTCTCGATGCTGAGTACCGCCTGCCATTCGAGGACGACGAGGAGGAGGCAGACGATTTGACGTCTGAGCTGCAAGCAGAGAGGCGGGTGGTGACGCAGGAAATCACGTCTGGGCTCGGTGACGAGCACTGCCTGCCATTCTTGGAGATGGAGGAGGGGCTGGAAATGGCATCTCACCGTGAGGGTGTCACGCTGAGGGGGACCACGGGCGCGGCCGCTAGGCTTGGTGCTGCGGAACGGCTTCCATCCATCAGCGACGAGGTGCTGGTGGGAGAGACGAAGGACGGTGCCGACGACGCTGACGAGGGTGTGGCATCTGAGTGGAATGCTGCAAGGCTGACGGCGACGGAGGATGCAAGGATTTTGGAGCGCGCGCCTTTTGATGACGTGGAGGGCGAGGAGCCGGAAGATATGGCATCTGACTTTGAGGCTGCAGGGCTTGCCGGGTCGCCGGGTGAGACCTCCGCAGTAGATGCTGCGAAGTGCCCACCATTGAACGACGAGAGAGAGGAGGAGGAGGAGGAGGAGGAGGATACAGCATCTGAGTTGGAGGCTGAGGGGCTGGCAGTGATGGAGGATGCGCCTTCTGGGCCGGGTGCTGGAAATCGTATGTCATTTGATGACGATGATGCCGCCGACGATGACGCCGCTGAGGTGTTGGACGAGATGGATGAGGAGGAAAATACAATTGCGATGAATACAGGGCTGGAGTTGATCCAGGTCGAGAGTTATGAGCTGGACGGTGACAGCTGCCTGCCCGTCGATAATGCTGACGCGCTGGAGGAGGAAGTGGAAGGTGCAGCTGAGTTGGATGCAGCGGGGCTCGCGATGTCGCAGGGGCGTGCCTCTAGGAGCGAGGGCTGCAGGCGATTCCAGGAGGCAGAGGTGGCGGAGCAGCACCACCACCAGCAGCAAGAGGAGGAGGAGATGGAGTGGTACGTCACGCAGAGCGGTGCTGAGTGCAGCGGCGAGAAGCAGGCGGCAACCGAAGAGCTTTCTGGCGCTGAGGCGCGGGCCACTGGGATCGCTGTGTCGGAAGGAGGCAGCAGCTTCGAGCTGCATGGCGTGGAGCACTTGGCGCTCGAGGTTGTGGTGGGATCCGCTCCAGAACCTCAGGAGCTGATGACGCCTGAGCGTGCAGGTGGTCAGGCGTCCGAGTGGATAGGTATCGGCCCAGGCACTGGCGTAGGCCAGGGTGACAGTGAGTCTGAAGAGGAGATGTTGATTGCAGCTGACGACGAGCACACGGTCCAGTTCGAGCCAGAGGCTGATGAGGGATGCCGGATTCGGGGGGGGGACCAAGTCTCCGAACCGGCAGATGGCTGTACGGCGAGCTCAGAAGGCGGCTTCTTGGGGACGCACAGCGCCTCTGCTAATGACGAGCCCGAATTTGAGGTGCGGCCTAGCGAGCGCCACCTGGCAGCCAGCGGACCCAGCGCATGGGAGCTTGCGGAACTGCGGATGCAGGAGCTGATGGCGGGTATCAACCAAACCGAGGGCACAGAGAGAGCACCGAGTGCGCCTACCTCCCCCAAAGCGGCGCACGGAGCCCCCCTTGAGCAGGCCCTCCCTGCACTCTTGCCCAGTGCAACCGAGGAGTGCCGCAGCGAGGATAGCCTCCATGGTGGCGCGCCCGCTCCCACTGGCCCCTCGGAGGGTTCCAAGCCGACCCTCAAAGACGACGAGCCCGCGCCTGGCTCCCACGAGGAAACGACCAGCGACGGGCTCGAGGAGCAGCCGCGTGCGCCACCTGCGCATGGGGGAATGGTGCAGAGCGCAGACCCGTCGCGCTGTCAGCCAGAGTCAGCACCTTCAGACGCGGCGAAGCAGGCGCCGGCACTGCTTGGCGTAAGTCGGCAGAGGGCTTCGCCTGAAGCGGTGGAGAAGCTAGCAGCGGAGGCGACAGCCCCAACTCCACGGGAGCTGCTGGGGCGAGTGTCCATCTTTGCGGGCGCCCCCTCCGAGCTGCTGGATGGCCTGCACGCGCTGGGCACGTGGCACAAGTTCGGCACCGGGGAACTGATTGTGGCAGCCAGGGAGCGACTGGACCGCCTGTTCCTGGTGGTCGAAGGCGGGGTCACCCTCGAGGAGGCGGACGGGGAGATGGCAGGCTGCCTTGCGCCAGGAGATTCCTTTGGGGTCGGCCCTTTGGTCCGCGGGGAACCCCATCCTCTGGCCGCCTTCGCCACGGCTCCGAGCGTGCTCCTTGGTGTGGCCAGGGTGGTGCTGAACGCTGCACTGACGGCACATGCGGGTGCCCGGGACGCAATCGTTGCGGCGACTGAGGAGATCTGCCCGCAGCAGGAGGAGGCCGGGGGCTGCGAAGGTTCCCGCCAGTCGGAGGAAGGGGGGCCGGTGCCGGAGGATGCCCAGGTGCCGCCGCAGGAGCACCCCAGACATGGGGAGTTGCAGCTGGCAACAGCCGACCCAAGGATGCCGGTCCCTGATGAAACAGCGCCTGGTGAACAGCATGGGGAAGAAGGCCCGCCTCCTTCGGATGTGGAGTGGGAGACTCCCCGGGTCGCTTTGGGGGTTCAGTCACCGTTGGATGCGCAGGCCTTCCATCCAGCGCAGCACCGCGCTGCGGAAGACGTTCCATTCCCCTCCTCCCAACCATCTGCTGTGCCACACACCGAGCGGAACCATGGGCAACCATCTGCTGTGCTTCACGCAGAGCGGAACCACGGTCAACCATCTGCTGTGCTTCACACGGAGCGGAACCACGGGCAACCATCTGCTGTGCTACACACCGAGCGGAACCACGAGCAGGAGGCAACTCCAGAGGCAGAGCAACCCCGGCAAGGAAGCCAGCCGTCAGAAGTTGCGCCCCAGGAGGTCACGGAGGGCGCTCCGCTGCAGCATCCGCCAATTGCGCCGCCACAGGTGTCTGCGGACATGCCGCCAGCGACACGTCTGCCTGGAGGTGCTGATGGACAAATGGCGACGGAGCCGCCCAGAACAGAGCTGGAGCGGCTGCAGGCCTCGAGGCGTGCCAGCCTGGCACACCTTGCGCCGGAGCCCCCCCGGGAAGCGACGGCCTTACCTGCGCTCCCTTCGGCACCGCGCGTGGAGGCGCCGGGCATTGACGTTGAGACTGCTGCGGCCATGGGTGGCGCGCCCTCGGCCTCCGGGCCGGGGGTGTCCGTGGCGGAGCGAGGCAAGGACTCTGGCATGCCAACGGCATTGGCGCCCCAACCCACTGCGCCGCCTCCGCGAGGAGCAGGCACATCGCTGTATCCGCCACCGACCGCCGCGCTGCTAATGCTATCCCGAACTCACAACCTGCCTGCAGCTCTGCCTTCAATCACGCCTGCGCACGCAGCGACAGGTGGTGTGCACGAGGCCGCGGCCCCGGCGGGAGCGTCCCCGGTGCCGCCTGGGGAAGAGGGGCCTCCGGTGGGAACGCCCCCGGTGCCGCCTGGGGAAGAGGGGCCTCCGGTGGGAACGCCCCCGGTGCCGCCTGGGGAAGAGGGGCCTCCGGTGGGAACGCCCCCGGTGCCGCCTGGGGAAGAGGGTCCTCCGGCGGGAGCGCCCCCGGTGCCGCCTGGGGGAGAGGGGCCTCCGACCTGGGACCGGGCGGCGGGCTCCCGTTACAAGGAGCAGCGGCAGGCGGACGCGAATGCGCTGAGCGAGCGTATGAAGGAGCAGCTGCAGGTGGTGCAGGTGCGGCGACGCACTTCCTCTCCTCTTGCCCTCTGACGCTCCTGCCGCGCCAGCTTCCAGCGTCAGACCCGAATAGCTGGCCCTCAGGAGGTCGGCCGTGAGGTGCAGTTCTCGGCCGATGCATTCCCAGCGCTCCAAGTGCACCCTGCCCCGCCGTTTGCACCACGGGGAGAAAGCATAAATTTGAACGGCGGCCACGAGCGGTGAAAGCTATAGCGCGGGCATTCGGCAGTATTCAGCGACGTAGGGCGACAATGCCGCAATGCAGCGATGACGCAGCATTGATTGTGCGCGTGTGCCCAGAGGCTGGCTGACGCAGCATTGATCGTGCGCGTGTGCCCAGAGGCTGGCTGACGCAGCATTGATCGTGCGCGTGTGCCCAGAGGCTGGCTGACGCAGCATTGATCGTGCGCGTGTGCCCAGAGGCTGGCTGACGCGAAGCCGAGGATGAGGGCTTGGACATATTTTTGTGCGCTAGACTGAACACCGCCCGAAAGTTTGCGCGGCGGGGCGTGGAATGTGAGAGATTGCAATGAGCTGTGGGGAGCGGGGACGGGATTGGGGGGTTGGCCAGGCCCTGGTTGCTGAAGAGGAGCAGCGAAGACAGTGCTCGGGCCCTGAGGACCCAGCCATGAGGTACCCGCCCGCCATCGCGTGCCTCCCAGTGACGCAGATGCCCTTGACGCCAGGCTCCATGAGGGGGGAGTGCGGGGCTTAGTCATCTCTTTGGCATGTGCGCCATGGTTGAGGGGGGGGGCGTTGCCTGGCATAAGGATTGAGCCTTGAGCACTTCTTCCGCATGACCAGGATGCGTGCAAAGCCGGACTTGCACCGCCCAAGGATTGCAAAGCCGGACTTGCACCGCCCAAGGATCTCGCATCCCTGTCATCGGACCGTCCGAGGATCTCGCATCCCTGTCATTGGACTGTCCGAGGGTCTCGCATCCCTGTCATCGGACTGTCCGAGGATCTCACATCCCTGTCATCGGACTGTCCGAGGATCTCGCATCTCTGTTATCGGAATGTCCGAGAACCTCGCATCCCTGTCATCGGACTGTCGAGATCTCGCATCCCCTGTCATCGGACTGTCCGAGGGACACTCGTCATCCTGTCATCGGACCGTCCGAGGATCTGCATCCCTGTCATCGGACTTTGAGGATCCATCCCCTGTCATCGGACTGTCGAGGATCTCGCATCCTGTCATCGGACCAGAGAACCTCGCATCCCTGTCGCCAGGTGTCGAGGATCTCGCATCCTGTCATCGGACTGTCTGAGGATCTCGCATCCCTGTCATCGGACTGTCGAGGATCTACACTGCTATCCACCATCATCGGACTGTCCGAGAATTTCGCATCCCTGTCGCCCGGAATGTCCAGGGATCTTCGCATCCCTGTCATCGGACTGTCGAGGATCTCGCATCCCCTGTCATCGGACTGTCCGAGATCTACGTCCCTGTCATCGGAATGTCCGAGAACCTCGCATCCCTGTCATCGGACTGTCCGAGGATCTCGCATCCCTGTCATCGGACTGTCCGAGGACCTCGCATCCCTGTCATCGGAATGTCCGAGGACCTCGCATCCCTGTCATCGGAATGTCCGAGGACCTCGCATCCCTGTCATCGGACTGTCCGAGGATCTCGCATCCCTGTCATCGGACTGTCCGAGGATCTCGCATTCCTGTCATCGGAATGTCCGAGGACCTCGCATCCCTGTCATCGGAATGTCCGAGGACCTCGCATCCCTGTCATCGGACTGTCCAAGAACCTGGCATCCCTGTCATCGGACTGTCCGAGAACCTCGCATCCCTGGATGACAGTCCGAGGATCTCGCATCCCGGTCATCAGACTGTCCGAGGATCTTGCATCCCTGTCATCAGAATTTCCGAAAAGGTCCGAGAGTTGCTCGGGCCGCTTCGCAGTGAAAGTTGGATCCCCTCAAATAGCGTTGCCAGCCCGGCGGATCGCAACTTTAACAGCCGCCGGGAGTGACCCATCAAAGCAGGTTGCATAACCCGATCGTGCAAGTGGCATGGGGAAGCTCTGAGGAGGGGAGTTAGCGCGCGTGTGCACGCGGGCGCGTCAGGGAGGCTGAGCGAAAGACCTGGGAGAGCACTCTGGAGAAGGAGGTGAGCCAGCTGAAGCGCACGGCTCGCCTCATGGAGGCCATGTCTGCGAAGAACCCCGGCAAGGCCAAGACAGGCGACGCCGTGGACATTCAGGCCGACTCGGAGGAGCAGCTCACGGAAAATCTTCACACGGAAGCCGCGTCGGCGAGTGGTGTGGGGCCCGCAGCGCTGCCGGCAGGGATGGCAGCTCGCCGTGAGGGGGTCTCGGATCTGCAGCGCATGCAGGCGGCTCGACTCGCCAGCCTGGCGCACTCATTGGAGCCGCCCACGGTCCGACTGAAACCGGAGCTGGACCCTAAGATGCTCGAATTCTTCCCCACGCCGACGGAGCAGCGCGAGATCGGAGCTGTCGGGGGACCAACTTGGCGCTCCGACGTGGGGACAGCAGCGCCCATGGAGCCCGAGCTGGTGGAGCAGGGGGGCCAAGCACCAGGTCGCGTAGGACAAGAGCTGGAGCGGATGCAGGCGCAGCGTCATGCGAGCCTAGCGCATCTCGCCGAGCCGGGGACAACGGGCGCGGCCAATCTGCAAGTGCCGCAGGCGGAGCAGCGGCGGAGTTTCGGGCCGGGGAGCGCCACAACGCCGGCCGCCTCAGCTCGGCGTGATGAGGGAGGCCCGGAGCGGGCGACGGAGGGCGGCGCCGATTTGGAGGCGGATGCAGAGGTGGGATTGGAGGCTCCCTCCCCGGGGGCTGCGCTGGCGAAGCACCTCAAGCACCTGCAGAGCGCGCGTCGGGCGGCGAGCAGCATTTCTTGTCTGGCAGACCCGCGGGAGCCTCTGCCGAGGCTGGAGGCGGCCGCTGCTGATGTGGTAGAGGCGGCGACCAGCACGCGCGTGGCTCCAGCCTTGCTGACGCAGGAGCTGGAGAGCCTGCAGGCGGAGCGCCGCGCCGGGCTGGCACACCTGGCGCGGCCCCGGCGCGAAGGCGACGGCAGGGAGGAAGGTTGGGATTGGGAGGCAGACGAGATGGCGGCAGGGGCTGCGCGGTGGCGGGCGGACGAAGGCCACGAGGCGGTGCGGCACCGGATGGGCCGGGAGCCAATCCCGCCCGCGCAGGAGCTGGAGTCGCTGCTGCCTGGGACCCCGGAGGCGCTCGCTGAGCACTTGGAGCGGCTGCACGACGCGCGGCGCGCCGGGCTGGTCCACCTCAATGGCGCTCCACCACACAGGGGGGAGGCGGGGCTGGAGCATGCTGACACCTCCGAGCAGCTGGAGCGCCTGCAGGAGGCGCGCCGGGCAGCCACAAGAATCTCCCATCTGGCGCACCCGGAGGGGCCGGTGGTGGTGCAGGATCCTGGCCGTGCGTACAGCCAGATGGGGCCATCGCAGGACTTGGGCCACACCGATGGCGCTTCGCCAGCCGGGGTGCCATCAGCGCAGGCTCGTGACAGTGCACAGGCCGCGCAGTGTGCCGAGCTTCTGCAGGAGCTGTACGGTGAGGATGCCAGCCGGATGGCGCGGCGACCAGAGTCGATGCAGCCAGCTGAGCTCTGTGTGCCAGGGGTCGCCAGCAGCCGCCATGCCGCCAGCGCCGCTGAGCACCTGGAGGAGGCGCAGGCGGCACGGCGCGCCGGGCTGTTCCCGGATCTGTATGGGGAGGATGCCAACCGGATGGTGCCACCGGCGGGGGCGGTGCAGCCGGGTGAGCTTCGGGAGCCAGAGGCGTCTAGGGGCTACCATCACGACAGTGTTGCTGCGCAGGTGGAGGAGGCGCAGGCGGCACGGCGCGCTGGGCTGTTCCCGGATCTGTACGGCGAGGATCCTCACATGATTGCACTGCCAGCGGGATCGATTCAGCTCGGTGAGCTCAGGGAGGCGGGCACGGCCGGGGCCCGCCCTAACGAAGACGCTGCTGCGCAGCTGGAGGAGGCACAGCTGGCACGGCAGGCTGGGTTTTTCCCACACTTCCGCTCATTCCCCCCCGAGGCCTTAGAGGGGGAGAGCGCACTCGGCCAAGAAGACGAGGATCACCGCTCGCGCCTACATGCAGTCCCCAGCGTGGATCAGTCGGACCGGCCACGGCAGCCGGAGGGGAACAGGGACCAGGAGCACGCGGATGCGGCGGGTCCATCTGGTAGAAGGGGGTTCCGCGCCGGCCAGCTGGCGGAGGTCATGCAGTACCTGCAGGCCGCTGCGCTGCCGGAGGCCTTGCCGTGCACGCGCCACGCGCCAGCCCCGGCCCCAGACCACGGTCCCGAGACCTTCAGGCCGGGTCCTGCAGACGAGGGCTGGGCTGCCGCTGAGCAGGGCGTGCCCCCGGAGCGGAGGCAGGGGTGGCTGACGCGCAAGCTCGAGCACCTGACCGAGGCGCGCGACCGCAGCGCGCCCACTGGCGCCCGCGAGGTGGCCTCCACGCCTCCCCTCCTCCAAGACCAGAGACGCTCCGAGGCGCTGGAGGCAGCAGAGGAAGCCTGGGCCACGGAGGACCGTGTGGCGTTGGCCGGCAGCAGAGGGAGCCGCGAGCATTTGGAAGAGGGCGGTGCGTGGCCG
>LGRX02030761.1:0-64469 GCA_001247695.2 Cymbomonas tetramitiformis | reverse complement strand
TGTGGGCGACACTAAAGGTGCCATGGTGGGCGTGGCTGTCCCCGTGGGGGTAGAGTCGGCAGTCGGCGTAGATGCCAGACCCCAACAAGCTGGTGGGCAGGTGTACTGCGAAGGCGGCGCGTTAGGAGATGCCCGGTCCCAACAAAGCTGGTGGGCGTGTGCTCTGCGAAGGGCGGGGCGTGTTAGGAGATGTCAGACCCCAACAAGCTGGTGGGGCGTGTGCTCGCGAAGGGCGGGCGCGTTAGAGATGCCTCGACCCCAACAAGCTGGTGGGCGTGTGCTCCTCGGCGAAGGGCGGGCACGTTAGACCCCAACGAGCCGGGTGGGCAGGTGTGCTCAAGTGAAGGGCGGGCGCGTTAGGAGATGTCGGGCCCCAACAAGCTGGTGGGCAGGTGTGCTCGCGGAAGGGCGGCACGCAGATGTCGACCCCAACAAGCCGGTAAGGTGTGTGCTCAAGGAAGGGCGGGCGCGTTAGGGAGATGTCGACCCCAACAAGCTCGGTGGGCAGGTGTGCTCAAGGGCGGGCGCGGGTGAGACGCGACCCCACTGCTTCGGGTAAGGTGTGTGCCTCGCGACATGGCGCGTTAGACCCCAAACAAGCCGGTGGGGCGTGTAAGTTCGCGGGGAAGGGCGGGCACTTTCGAGACGTCGACCCCAACAAGCTGTATGTGTGTGTGCTCTGCGAAGGGCGGGCACGTTAGAGATGTCAGACCCCAACAAGCTGGTGAGCAGGTGTGCTCTGCGAAGGGCGGGCACGTTAGAGATGTCAGACCCCAACAAGCTTGTCATCTCGTGAAAGTTGAGGCTTTGAAAGTGAAGTGCATACTTTGAAGTATTGTTGAGTGTTGATGGTCGTACGGAACACTCAAGGTAATGGGATGGTCGGGATCACCGCAGGCAATCTATCACTTGGAGGTAGCAACCGGCGTCGCCGTGTCGGAGGGTTGCGAGGGCCTGAGAACCATTTTCAGGGCTTGAAAACCATTTTCAGGGCCTGAAAAGTGGTTTACAGGCCCTAAAAAGCCATTTCCAGGGCCTGAAAAGTCATTTTCAGGGCCTGAAAAGGCATTTGTAGGCCTGATGTGAATTTTCAGGGCTTGGAACACTGTAAAAGTTCAGGCCCTGAACTTTTTTTTCAGGGGGAAAGATGGGGACATGAGAATATAATTCTAAACTTTATATAACACGAAAAGTGAATAAAAAGTTCAGGCCCTGAAAAAAAAGTTCAGCGGGGTTCTTAAGAGTGTGAATTCCAAAAGTTCAGGCCCTGAACTTTTGTGGAAAAATTATATTAACCATGAGGTGTTTTCTAAGGTGTATAACTAGCCTAGTATAAAACAAGATCAGACCCTGAAAGTCATTTTCAGGGGGTAAATTTTCAGGGCCTGACAATTTCAATCGTAAGTAGCCCCCCATCTGCCGGATTTACTCCACCATCTCGGGCGAAGTTCGATGCCAACCGACCCATGGTGTTAGTACAAAGTCAAACACATCCCGATGGATGTATTTTACCACCCACGACCCCATCTCACCATTCCCACTCACCCTTAAGCCAACCGCCCCACGCCACCCCACCTCAGCCTACCACAATCGTGGAAGATTTTCACCAATTTTGAAAGTGCGATTTCGCCCCCTTATCTATCCTGAATCGTGTAAAGGACCCCAAATTTATGTTCTACGTTGAAAAATACTTCTAGAACAATCCCCCCTCACTTGTCCTAGCGCGCTACCAAAATTACGGAATTTAGGTATGGCCTTGATAACAAGCATGATTTCCATGAATTTCACTACCTCACCCTGCCTTCGCCCCCCCCTTCGCCCCCGCTCCCCTGGCTGGCGTGTTGGCAAATCTCGCAGCCTCGGAATCAAAAATTGTCGCTAATGCTCGACGGCGGTGCGCCATACTAGACGTGGCTCTGGTAGCAGCAACCATAATGATGAAGGACTGTAGGGGCGGAGTGAGGCAAAGAAAGCGAGAGAAATGGCAGTCGTGGGCGGCCAAGAAATATGCGGGTCGTCGATATAGCGGCCGAAAGACATCGCAGAATTCCAGAAGGTTGTGTGGTAGTGGCGGCCGATACGCAACGGTGTGGGATCCAACCAGAATACGCAAACCAATCCAACGTTAAATTCCGTAAAAAATGTGCCTCAAGGTACCGTGGCGCGCCGTAAATCAACCCACATCACTTAGGCCATACCCGTGACTGCCGGTACTCTCATGGACGGAGCGCCTCACTCCATCCCAAGCGTCCGGACTTAGCCACTCATAGTGGCAGTCTCGCAGTGGCTAAATAAAGCGTAAGTGGGGCCAAACCTGCTAGATATATAGGTGTGCTGTTATATATCTATATACTTGTATAAACCCTGAGTTGAGGGTTTCGTGATCAGAACGGTAAAAGAGTGTGTTGATATAAAGAAAGGTAAACATAAATACCTAAGCTGTTTCGCACCAGCGGGTGACGGTCACCCAGCCTACTAGAGGATGTGACATGTGACAGTTTTGGAGGTCACAGTGTCATATCAAGCAGTATGAAAGCAGAGGGGATGAGCACAATGAAATGATACTTGTGGGAGGGGACATTATGCCGCGGCCTTATGGGAGCAGACGAACACCTCGCGCAGTGCCACCCAATATATGGAACCGAGGTGACATGCGCGCATGCTCGACCGATAGGTTCGGGCGGTCTCGTCCATGCTACGCCCGATTTTTGGTAGGGCGTTATTTATGCACACAACTAGGGGATCCTGGTCCGCGGAGTACTATAGGCCTTCGATGGGAATGCGCCATTTCAGGATAGTATTGGGTTATATAATGACCACATCGGTTGACATAAGGGTATTTCGACGTCGGGAAATTCGCTTTTGATGTCCATTTTATCACTTGAAGACCATAACTCTAGATATCGGGTTGCAAAGTCAAGGTTTCGTGCATTTTGCTTATTTTGTGCTATTATGTGTGCGCGCATGCACGTACTCGGGACATTATTCCAAACCGAGACATGGTTACATTGCATTGAAATTATATAAATATACCTTTTTGACAAGGTGACAATTAATTAATATTATTTGCCGTTCCATTTGCTCATCGTATCTCCAATAAAAAACTTGTCAAATTATGATCAACGGAGCTTGTAACTGCACCTCTACCGCTAGGTCGAAGGAAGCCAAATCCAATTCTTACTATTGTTTCCTGTGCCATTGCTGCACCATGACATAGAAAGCATAATCGAAGCATATAACTAGCCCGGATTTCTTCTTGTAGGACCTTACTATGAGGGATAGAGAGAATTAGTGAACCAATCGAAGGGCTATGAACCATTCCTTAAATAACCCTTTTTCTTCTTCTTATTCTGAGTCGCATCACCAATTCTATTCTCTTTCTATTTTTCTTGGCTGGAAAGTGAGACCAAAGTTGCTTTTGTTGGACGCATTTACAACTATTTCATTATCAGATCGCATGTTCCGTGTCGGCAATCGCATGTGTCTCAAAGCGTAGAATGGCACGAGTGCCTTCATCAATGCTGCCCTGCAGTCACATGAAGTGACACAACCAACCATGCAGTCAATCACGCATTCCAGATCGATGATTTATGGGAAAATGAAATATTTGCACATGCAAATAGTACCCGGGACTGGAGAGGTGGTGAAATAAATGCACATTTTGGGTTAATTGTGCACAAAAAAAAGAGATATATGGCTTTTGGTAGTTCTAGGCCTTAAGTATTCCTCTGACCGGCTCGAACTATTGTATGTCACCCGTTTCCCTATACATACCTTGACTTTCAACATATTTAAGAAAAAATGTGGCCTGCGGAGGGCGTTGTTAATCAAATCAGTTTATGTCTTTGAAACCCTCATTCGAATTGGTTTCTCCCCTCAACACCCACAATCAAATTGATTCAAGGATGTAAAGCCCTTAATCAAATTGGTTGAGGAGCTTAAAGCCCATAATCGATTCAGTTCAGCCCCACAACCTTCATTTGAACCAGTTTGGATGTTTAATAATTACTAATAACCGATTACAATTTAAAAAAAGATACCCTGCCTCGCTAGCTAGCACCACTTCCACCACTCCAACACACGTAACATTCACTTTTGGGTGCAGTGAGCGGAGAAGTGCCTCCCCGCGGGAAAAAGACACTTCGGCGCATCCAGGGCCGCCTCGATCAACTCATTCATCCAGAGTGGAGGGCCGCCTCGATCCACTCATTCATCCAAAACGCATGGCCGCCTCGATCCACTTATTCATCAACGCTTCAGAGCGCAAAGCCGCCTCGATCCACTCATTCGCCATTGCCAAAGAAGCGAAGCTGGCCTTGTGTCCTAGCAACCTCCACTAACTGGTGTGGTCAGTTACCAAAGAAGCCCATTTGCATTAGCTCTACCTATTTGCCTAGTCATGGCCTCCCATCCATCGCGCCGTGAGCACCTCTTTATTCGGTCATGTTGTCTCTTTCTTCTTCTTTCTTGATGCGGGAATCAACTATTTTGCGGCATCGCGGTTAGGACCAAAATTCACAACGTCATGAAGCGCTAGAAATCGGATAAATTATGCCTACTTCCAGTGGATATGCACCGAAAAATCTATCAATTTTGACCATGCTAAAATTTCAGAACATACTAGGGGTGGATTCGTAAATAGCAGATTTTCGTGAATGTGCGTGTGCTGTATAAATTAAGGTTGTGTTTCAAAATCACAATCAGTTATTGTCGAAGTTAGAAACCCAATTTGCTTGTTTGTTTTGTATCTCAAACCCGATTTGATAGTTCGCTGTGTAGCCCTCACCAAATTTGATTTCGAGCTTTGATCCCCCAAACTAATTTGATAGTTGGGTTGACGATCTGAATCGATTTGATTAAGTTCGCTTGCACCAGGCACGATTTCCCCCTTAAGTATAGCGAGGATGTGAAATTTTGGGATGGGAAATGCCGACAATCAATTATCGAGGGCAATTTTTGATATTTATCCGAGTCGATTCCATCGAAGGCTTTGACTTGTTAACCTTTTTAGATTTTAGGTTTTGAACTCCCAAGCTGATTTGATTGTGGGCTTTGAAATCCTAACCCAATTCGGTGAAAGGCTTGTTGTTCCCCAAACAAGCTCGATGGTGATGATCGTAATTAACTGATTAATCAGACAATCGGCCAAACTAATACCCAGCCTTAGTATAAATGTTATATCTCTACATCGCCGTGCTCCTATATTTTCCTAGGGTGGAACTCCTATATATTCCTATATATACCTATATATTCCTAGAGGGGAACTCCATTTTTCGCCTATATTTACCTAGAGAAACTCCTACATATACCTACATATTCCTAGATACAAGGAAATAGTAGGAAATACAAGGAGAAAATGAGTGTGATATTCCACATGTGTAAACTATTGTCCATACGCACGGACCGTCATGTCCACACGTGTGAGCCGGCTTATTCTGCCGAATCCACACGTGTGGATGTGCGGATTCTGATTGTCCATACGGTTGTCCATATGGTTGTCCATACGGACGTCCGTACAAGGGACAATGCCTTTGTCCACAGGTGTGGACACCATATGGATTTCATGTCGTCCATACGGTGTCGATACGGCCGTCCACACGCGTGGTTACGGTTTCCATATAAAAATCCATGGGAAATTTCCATACGGACACCATAACTACGCGTCGTGCGTATGGTTGCTGCATTTGGCCTAAGGTTTCTCCAAAAATATGTAAGACCGTCCATATGGGTGTCCATATGGTGTCCATGTGGTGTCCATATGGTGTCCATATGCGAATCCACATGGATGGACAGGCCAATAATCGGTAGGGGTCCGCCTTTGCGCAAATCATTGGTGCTTAGCCATCACTATTCTGCAGTCGCCCAAAATAGTCCTTCACTCCGCGGTGCTACATCTATCTGAGCTCTGTCGTCATCTACGGGCATGCCTCCACTGGCCCTTCTTCTCAATTTAGTGCAATCCAAGTACGAATTTGAACACGTGACAGCTCCGGCATCTCCACCTTGCCGTCCATGAGTAGGAGAGAGTCAACCAAGTACAACAACACTCCCCCTGCTCGCTGATCTATGGCGCGCCTCCCTCCTCCCGCTCGCCAGCGCACTTCCTTGGGCATAACGCGCCTCTCTCCCCCGCAGTCGGTGTCCGTACTTCCCATCCAATCACTCAATCGATTAGCCACTCGGTCCCGTGTCGCTCCCAAGTTCCGTGAACACTCCGCTAGCGCAAAGAGCGCATGCAGTGATTAATAAGGAACACTGCAGATAATCATTGCAGCCAAATAGCAAAGTTGACGTCATCCCCAAATCCTTACGTCCAACACGTGCTTCTAAAGCCCAGCTTGCGCTCAATCAAGATGGCCAAGTGAGGATGAGAACGAGGGATATGCCCGGGATTTGGTGAAAAGTACGGCGAATTATCAATGAGGGCGCCAGTTGTTAGAACTATTTCGTCTGGCTCAAGCAAGTGTACATAAGCTTGATATAGCAAGCTTATAATCACTTTTGCGCGGGCCGCAGGCGGAAGTATCCTCAGCAGCCCAACTTCGGCTCAAGGTGATACACTAAAGCCTCCGGCCGGCGGCCTGCCCAAATTCGAGTCGGCCCTCGCCAAACAAAAATGTTGATATCTGGTACAGCTTATTTCCAGCCGGGATGTGAAACTAGTTGCATCAACTGCTGAAGCACGGGGAAATTACCAGTGCGTGTGCCATAACTTCCATGTAAGCCGAACCGGATGCGCCAGTCGCCCTGCCTCGCCAAATCTCCGCATCTTTAAAATTGCCATCTTCACCCCATGACTTGCGACCGAAGCTGACCGGTCTACACACCACCATGAATTTGTTATGGACTTCCGAACACACACACACACTGAACGGCATGCGATCGGCCAACAAAAGCCAGCCCACCATCATCCCAGTGGATGTGAGAAGCAAATCAAGAGCTTCTCAGCAAGTCATCAGACATATGGAATCTACCCGATCCGGGTGGGCGTTTTGTGCCTTGCTCGCACGGGCCGCACAGGGAATGTAATCGGGAGCATCATTCAAGAAGGGGGAGAGAGCCATGGGAGAGACTGGTGGGAGAGGATGGGGTGAATGCGAAGAGAACGGGAGAGAGCAAAGGAGAGTTACCGAACCGCAAGATACCTAGACACAGACCCATGCCACAGCTTGACTACCAACGGGACCTTCCTGCGGCCCTTCCTTGTTTAATAAACCGTTAGCCAAGGAGAGCTTAGCAGGATTCGAGAACTCTAGGCCAATAAGCCAGAACTGCGCACCTGCACCTGATACCTTGGGCGCGGACTCGACCTTGCTCTTGTGGGAGGGGCATATGGATGGCGGTTGCTCGGGTTGCGGGTGTGAAGAGGGGTATGCTCCGGTCTTTACTCCGGGTGTCTGTCATTTGACAGTTCACTCAGCTTTCAGACTAGTGCATAGGGGTGAGAATGAG
The DNA here is from genome assembly GCA_001247695.2 of Cymbomonas tetramitiformis. Classification (NCBI taxonomy): domain Eukaryota; kingdom Viridiplantae; phylum Chlorophyta; class Pyramimonadophyceae; order Pyramimonadales; family Pyramimonadaceae; genus Cymbomonas; species Cymbomonas tetramitiformis. The sequence goes on along the minus strand of LGRX02030761.1, from coordinate 57,017 downwards.
AGAGAATAGTCGGAGCACACAAGGCCGGCCGTGAGTCATCTCGCATACACTGGATGGCATGAGATCGGCCAACAAAAGCCAGCCCACCATCCTCCCAGTGGATGTGAGAAGCAAATCAAGAGCAGGGCGGGGCCGTGAGTGCCCAACAAGTGGAGCGCACACTACACAGGATGGGTTCTGCTGAACAGAACGCATCATGCGTGAGTGCCCCCAGTTGTTGGACACTCACGCACGATATGCTCTAAGAGGGACTCATGGTAGGGCACCAGCCCACTAGGCCGTCTTCAGACGCGCTTGCGTTGGGCTTAGCAGAGGGATTTCCTACTTGAGAGCCACAAGGCGGCGAACGTTAGACATTAACCGGGCCGACAGGTCTTCCCGCTGGGGTAAAGCCCCCTATGGGCCACTCCAGTCCGCCTTGGTCCCCTGAGCCGAGGATGGGGGCTCACCCGTGGGGACAGGGGAGGGGGCAACATGCATTATCACAAAGGGGCTGTACAGGGGGTGAGGCGGCAGCGGTGGTGGGGCGGATGGGGGCGGTTAGGTGGACAATCGCTTTCTATGGCGTCCCTGTCGTCGGGAGCGGTTCGAGTTGGAGGGAAAGGTTGTGGATGATAGGGCATCAGTGGATGGTGGGGGTTTAGTTACGCTTTGGGATGGCGGAGGGCGGTGGCGGCATGACTTAGCTGGTCGCTGGGTGGGTGGGGACTCGGCGGGGCGGGGTGAGTGATTGTGATCGGGGATGCGATCAGTGGCAAGGTCGGTGGCAAGGGCACTCGGGTGGTTGGGTGCTGTGGGTCGCGGTGTTGCTGTGGCGGCTGGGACGGGATCGTCGGGTCGGTCATTCCAGAGGTCATAAAGGATTTCATCAAGTTCCTGCTGCTGGGTCTGTTCAGCTGGGATTTCAGTTACTTTGAATGGTTCAAGGAGTTTCTGTGGCTCGGGGGCGGTACTGTTCACTGGTTGGTCCTCGTGGAGGTTATGAAGGATTTCATTGAATTCCTGCTGTCGGGCTCGCCTTGCCCTTGCTTCTGCTGCTTTCGATGACTCAGGGGGTCGGTCAGTCTGTGGGGGTGTCTGATTTGCTTGTTGGCGGGGCCGCTTGCTGTTTGAGATTCTGAGGGCGCTGATTGGGTCTGTTGGTACAAGGCTGATCACTTTTTGGGATAGGTCAGGGTACGTGTTAGCAACATAGCGCGCTGCACGGAGGATGTATGGCCAGGGCACGTTGGTGGTTCCTTGGGTTTCAAGTTGGCAGAGGATGCGGTGGAGCTCATTGCGGACGGGGGTCAGGCGGTTCGATTCAGAGATGAGGTTGGGGGTGGCGGCGGGGTGGAGTGGGGATGGCGGCGGGGGTGGAGGGGTGGGGATGGCGGCGGGGGTGGAGGGGGTGGGAGTGGCGGCGGGGTTGGGGGTTGTGGGAGTGGCGGCGGTGGCGGTGGTGGGGTGGATTGAGTCGGGGAAGGAGGGCGTGATGTGGCTGAGGAGTTGGGAGGCAGAGCCAGGAAGGTAGTGGCTGATGTAGAGATGGCTTCACAAAGGAGGTCAAGAAGCAAAGAGCCGAGGTTGTGGGTGGCAAATCCGCCCGGGGGTGGGGGAATTTCCGATGAGGTAGTGGGTGGGATGATGAGGTGGTGGAAGAGGTGGAGAGTGTAGAATGGGACAGCAGAGTGGCAACTGGGTTTGGGCTTGCGGCGGAAAACTCCTCCAGTAGTCATGAGTCCTATTGCTGGGCGCCGGGACAACACATCAGGCTCCGAGACCAAGAAGATGGGCGTGCTCATGGGGACAATGGAGTTTAGGAACTGGGAGGCGCTGCTGTCTAGGGAGATTGAGCCTGACATGAGCCACTTTCTTAGCATTGCATTGGAAGCCGTGATAATGGCAATGTCATGCGGGGAGAAGGGCAACGGTGGTTGTGGCGGCTGCTGTGGAGGCGGCAGAGGCGTTGGTCGAAAATGAGGTGGTAGGAGGGGAGGGGGAGGGGCGGTGAGAAGGCGCTTAGTAGAGTCAAGTAGGCTGGCGAGGTAGGCACGGCGTTTGAGGATGTGGTGGTCGGGGTCGGGGGCGGGTCAAGGGTGAGGAGGTTGTGGAAGGTCGGTGGGGCTTCATGAAGGGGTGGTGTGTGTGTGTGGAGAGGAGGGAAATGAGAGGTTGCCAATTTGCTGCTTTGTTGAGCCATTGGGGGTCGTCATCCGGGATTTGGTTGGTGAGGAGGCAGAGGCTGAGTGGGATGACGTTGCGCGAGAGTGGGCCGTAGGAGCCTTCTCGGTTGTATCTAGGGTAGGATTGTCTTAGGGAGCATTTCGGGAAGGAGAATACTTCCGTGCCGAGGGCGTCAATGGCTTGCCAAATGGTTCCCCAGAGGGAGTGATTTATGTGGGAGCGGCCGGGGATTAGGAGCCAGATTTCCGTGGAGGGCGAGGTAAAGAGGTTGGTGACACATTGTTGGATTAGGGAGTGGACCACAGTGGCATCAACCGGCGGCCGGGCGAAGCTGGTCCGAGAGCCAAAGTCATGGGAGGGTGGAGGGAGAGGTGAGGGTATCCAGTGGTAGTCGCGAGGATATGGAGGCCGGAGGTGGGAGGCGTGAGTTTCAAAGAATAGTGGGAGGGCGAAGAGCTGGAGGAGGTGCTTAGGATCGCATTGGGAGCGGGTGCAGAGCTCATTGAGGATAGCAGGCGATGTAGGCGGCATCATTGGGTCGGAGAGGCGGTCAGCGAGGTGGGCGTGCTCCCTTAGGAGGGTGCAGAGTCCTCCGGGAAGGGATGGGATGTGCTTGTCAATGCTTGTGAGGAAGAGTTTGGAAGAGACAAAGATAGGTCGGCCTCTGGGCCATCCTCTGCCATCCGAGATGGAGATAGTGCAGTAGTTTGAGTCTGTCGTGATGCGGATGGCATGCTCTGGGTCCTTGGAGAAGCATGGGAGGTCGGTGAACTCACTGAGTGGAGTTTGGCGTGCGAGAGAGGAGAGCTCGAGATTGCAGCAGAGAGAGATTGGCGTGAAGGGTGGCTGGCGGAGGTGGCGCAGTTTTTGGAGGGGGCATGCTGTGGAGATGATGTTGCAACAGAGCGGAATGAGGTGAGTAGCGAGGTAGTTGGTAAGGTCAACTCGCATAAGAGTGGCTGATTCAGGGCTGGCCATCATTGCTAGCTTCATTTGAGGGGAGGCACAAAGATTGTGGATCGAAGTTGTGATGGATTCAGAGGGCTGTGATTGGCAGTCATTAGTTTTCCAATCGCTCAGTTGGGATCTCATGAGAGCCCAGTCTTTGGCTTTCAGGGTTGGGGTGAGGTGAGGGACGGTGAGGCGGAGGTCGTTGGAGATGAGGGATTGGAGGGCGAGATGGAGCTCAGCGTTTGAGACGGGGGCGAAGGTGACGGGGGTTGGCGGTAGGAGGTGGCGTTCAGTGGGGTTTGTGGAGGGGGTAAGGTGTGGAGCGGTGGTGGAGGCGGCTTCAGTGGTGGTGGTGGTGGTGGGTGGAGGGCCGGGTTATAGCAGAGGCAGTGGCGGGCAGAGGAGGGGGAGGGGTGGTGGAGGTGGCGATGATGGCTTGGGTGGGGACAGGCTTTAGGAGGCCAGTGGGGATAGGCGCTTGGTTTGCGAGCACCATGATCCATCTGACGAGGTAGGAGGCGGAGTAGCCTCGTTTCATATGGAGGTAGAGAAAGAGGTGCTTGGCATCTGCGATGAAGTCACTGAGGCGGTTGGAGGAGTGGAGGTAGGTGAGGAGTTGGGAATAGAAGATGGAGTAGCGGAGACTGTTGAGGAGGCATGTATTAGAGCTAGGGAAGCGTTGAAGGACAGATTCGAGTTTCCTTTTCCTGTCTCGGAGGAAGATGGTGGAATTTCCGCAGGGCTTTGCGTGGAAGTTGGCGGTAAGGAAGGAGCATTTGACGGGGATTACATCTTCAATAGGTGTAGGTTCTCCTGTTGAAGTGAGAATAGCTTCTTTGATGTCAGTGTGTTTTTCTGACGGAGGGACGGAGGTGCCAGGGTTGTGGAGGCTCACAACGGCGGTGATGGTGACGGGTTGGCCATTACGGGTAGTATAGAGGTCAGCTTCACAGGTTGTGCGGAGGTAGGAGGGATAGGCAGCATTGAACATTTCAGCCGAGACACGGCCATGGTTGGGGATTATGAAGTCATCTTGGAAGGAGAGGAAGGAGCTTTCAAAGAGAGTGGTGGAGAGGTATTGCTGTCTAAGGGTGCGCGGGAGCTGCATGTCAAATGAGAGTTTCACGAGGGAGAAGCGTCGATGGGATTCAAGGTAGGACTTCCAAATGTTGACTCCACAGGAGGAGAAGGTCCCACCAATGAGTCCTTGCTTTTGGCGGGCCAGTCTTCCTAGGAAGGTGATTGTGAAGTTGGAGAGGATGGCTTCCAGGAAGTTAGAGGTGGAAGTGGCATCAAAGAGGAGCTCAGATCGTTTCTTGTCATAGGGGAGAGTGGTCCATTTTCCACGCATAGTGATTCGGGAGTTGGGGGTGAAGTGTATAAGGAAGGCGGCACGGGCGTTCGATGAAGCGGAGCCGATGTTGAAGGCTTCATGGATGGCAGCTTTGAGGACGGAGAGGAGGCCACAATCACCGTTGAGACTCCCAGGGTAGAGCTTTTCACGGGTTTGGTTTTGGGATTGAGGGTCACTCGCGGAGTCCTTACAGGCTAGGAGGAGGGATGGGTACATCTCTGCGGCATCACGGCAGTCAATGGAGGTTAGAGAGATCGGCAATCTGGCTCTGGCTTCTGCAAGGTCCTTAACTTTTGAGGTGAGGTAGACATGTAGGCCGAGGCATTTGAGCTGTGTTTCAAGATCAGAGGCTCTTCTGTCAAGGACGGTTTCAACTTCTGAGAGAACACACTGAACTGCTCGCATGCTGGGGGAAAAAAATACTGTTGGCTCCAACATTTGAGACGAGCCTAGATCTGCTGTCTGCTTTGACTGTGAGGGAGAGGGAGGGGAACTTAAGGCTGGGCTGCTGAGTAGTGAAGCCGTGAGGGCTGACTGATTCTGAGTGGGGAACTGAGGGGAGGCCTTGGAAGTGGGAGTCAAAGAGGGTTTTGAGACGGAGGAGCTTAGAGTTGTGGTCTTGGGGTTCAAGAATCTCATACCAACCAGAGTCAATGAGAATGTGTACCGTGAGCCAGAGAGCGAGGCGCTTGCAGAGGACAACAAGCTTCTCACTTGCTTTGTTCATTACCGTGGTGTACCATTTAGTGAGGAGGCCATGTTTCAGCTGAGTGTGCAGGTCTTTGCTCAGGTGAAACGGCTGGCCAAGAGGGGCGAAGTCAGGGTGGCCTTGGTGTTTGATGGATTCAAGGACATCTCGAACATGCGTGGTGGTAACTGAGTGTAGGTGGGCAAGTTGTGCTTTGCGTTTAGAAACTTCAGTAGCAGAGAGGTGGGTTTTCCGGGTGATTAGTTTTCCTTGTAGTTGTGAGAAGAATTCTGAGAAGGTTTTCAAGACGTCATCAATAGAGGGGTCGCCGGGAGGGCGCTCATTCAGATTACCATTCACCACTTTGGCTAGCTTTTCAGAGCTAAACCATTCTTTGGGGACACCGGTGGTGAGGCAGACATGAGAGGTGTGTACCGCGTGGCTCCAAGAGGGGTTGTCACGTAGCTGGGCAGCGCAGTTGCAGGGGAGGAGCACGTCGAGAGAGGCGTCATCCGGAGAGGGTGCTTTTCTGAGGGCGTCAAAGAACGGGAGTAGGGACGCAGGATCGTGTGGGGAGGATTGTTAGGCAGGGGGAGAAGGGTGGGCAGAATGGGCATGTGTGGTGGTGGATGCGGTTGTGGCAGCAGTGAAGGTGGAGGTGGGGGCGGTGGTGGTGGCAGTGGGAGTGGTGGTGGCCGTGGCAGGGCTTGGGGAGTGATGCGGATGGGGGGAGGTGGTAGGCTGTTTGCGGTGTGGGGTAGGGGGCAGCGGAGGGGAGGGGTGGGTGGAGCCTGCGCGGTGGGCATTGATGAGGAAGAGCTTGACGGGAGGGGGGTATTTGTAGAAGACTGTGAGGTTGGTGTTGAGGATCGAGGTGGGTATGGCATTGAGAAGGGACTGGTGGGAGAAGATGAGGATTTCAGGTTTGACATGCTCAATGAGTTTGTTGGGTCAGGAAAGGCAGAGGGAGATCGGGATTTGTGGAAGCTCAGTGGATGCGGAGCGGAGGCGGGAAAAGAGGATCGTTGGGGTACACCAGAAGGGCTTTCTGCCAAGATTAACATTGTAGCCGTGGGGGATGAGAGTGTCAAGGGATAGGATGCATTCTTCTTCAAGTAGATCGAGGGCATCATTGGAGAGGTCGCAGGCAAGGGCGTGAATGAAGAAGTCCTCCGGTGGGCAGGAACGGAGAGCTTTTCTCAGGGAGGCGTCATCGAATGGTCGAGAGGGGGCGTTTGAGGTAGGGTTGGTGTGGGCTGCAATGCGCTTTGAGAGGGGGGGCTTGGTTTGGCCAATGTAGAATTTTTGCATAGAGATGTGGTAGAAGAAGTAGATGCATCGAGGGGATGAGGCGCAAGAGCAGGGTGGGGGAGGGGAGGCAATTGTGGCACAAAGGGGCTTGTGGCCGCAGCGAGAGAATAGAAGGTCAGATAGCCAGGGTGGGGCAGCATCAGGTTGTTGGTTGGTGCGCTTGGGAGGTGGTGGGAGTGTAGGTGCAAATGGGGAGCGCAGGTTCAGAATTGGGGTGGTGGAGAGGAAGGGAGCTTGAGGTAGAGGGGGTGGCGGTGGGGGCGGAGGTGGTATGAGCGAAGGCGGTTGGGGTTGGAGTGGAGGCGGAGGGGGTGGATGTAGGATGTGGAGGTTGTGAGCGGGTGATGCTGGTGGGGAGAGGAGTGCGAGGAAGGCGTCAGCTTCTTTGGTGTCCAGATGGAAGGGAGGGTTGGGAATTTGCTTAGATGGGAGGTCACTGGAGCAAGAGTTGTGTTCAGGGGCGCTAGGGGTGCTGGGTGGTTTGTCATAGGCATCCACAGCCTGCCTGGTGCTGAGATTCTGGTCAAGGGCATCTGCAGCGGGCCCGGGGAGGTTTTCCATATGTGTTAGATTTTGGAAGGGGGGTAGTCTGCGGGCTCCATGTTTCGAGTGGGCAGCCTGGAGGCAACACAGATGGGCTGGCTTCACTCGTGCAGTAGTGGCACGTACTGGTGCTGATTCCACCTCATACAGCATTTGAGGACGATGTTTTGAAGAAAAGATTTAGGAGAGAAAGAGGGAGGGGAGCAAAGGCAGGAGGGGAGATGAGTGGGGTGGGGGTGGTGGGGAGGAAGGCGGAAGAGGCGGCGGCTTTCGGTGAGATGAAGTGGAGGAAATGTCGGAGGGGTTGGGGTGGTGGAGTGGAAGGGGCAACGGTGGTGGTGGCAGTGGAGCGGTGGTGGCCGGGCAGGGCTTGGGGAGTGATGGATGGGGGAGGTGGTAGGCTGTTTGCGGTGTGGGGTAGGGGGCAGCGGAGGGGAGGGGTGGGTGGAGCCTGCGCGGTGGGCATTGATGAGGAAGAGCTTGACGGGAGGGGGGTATTTGTAGAAGACTGTGAGGTTGGTGTTGAGGATCGAGGTGGGTATGGCATTGAGAAGGGACTGGTGGGAGAAGATGAGGATTTCAGGTTTGACATGCTCAATGAGTTTGTTGGGGTAGGAAAGGCAGAGGGAGATCGGGATTTGTGGAAGCTCAGTGGATGCGGAGCGGAGGCGGGAAAAGAGGATCGTTGGGGTACACCAGAAGGGCTTTCTGCCAAGATTAACATTGTAGCCGTGGGGGATGAGAGTGTCAAGGGATAGGATGCATTCTTCTTCAAGTAGATCGAGGGCATCATTGGAGAGGTCGCAGGCAAGGGCGTGAATGAAGAAGTCCTCCGGTGGGCAGGAACGGAGAGCTTTTCTCAGGGAGGCGTCATCGAATGGTCGAGAGGGGGCGTTTGAGGCAGGGTTGGTGTGGGCTGCAATGCGCTTTGAGAGGGGGGGCTTGGTTTGGCCAATGTAGAATTTTTGCATAGAGATGTGGTAGAAGAAGTAGATGCATCGAGGGGATGAGGCGCAAGAGCAGGGTGGGGGAGGGGAGGCAATTGTGGCACAAAGGGGCTTGTGGCCGCAGCGAGAGAATAGAAGGTCAGATAGCCAGGGTGGGGCAGCATCAGGTTGTTGGTTGGTGCGCTTGGGAGGTGGTGGGAGTGTAGGTGCAAATGGGGAGCGCAGGTTCAGAATTGGGGTGGTGGAGAGGAAGGGAGCTTGAGGTAGAGGGGGTGGCGGTGGGGGCGGAGGTGGTATGAGCGAAGGCGGTTGGGGTTGGAGTGGAGGCGGAGGGGGTGGATGTAGGATGTGGAGGTTGTGAGCGGGTGATGCTGGTGGGGAGAGGAGTGCGAGGAAGAAGGCAGCTTCTTTGGTGTCCAGATGGAAGGGAGGGTTGGGAATTTGCTTAGATGGGAGGTCACTGGAGCAAGAGTTGTGTTCAGGGGCGCTAGGGGTGCTGGGTGGTTTGTCATAGGCATCCACAGCCTGCCTGGTGCTGAGATTCTGGTCAAGGGCATCTGCAGCGGGCCCGGGGAGGTTTTCCATATGTGTTAGATTTTGGAAGGGGGGTAGTCTGCGGTCTCCATGTTTCGAGTGGGCAGCCTGGAGGCAACACAGATGGGCTGGCTTCACTCGTGCAGTAGTGGCACGTACTGGTGCTGATTCCACCTCATACAGCATTTGAGGACAATGTTTTGAAGAAAAGATTTAGGAGAGAAAGAGGGAGGGGAGCAAAGGCAGGAGGGGAGATGAGTGGGGTGGGGGTGGTGGGGAGGAAGGCGGAAGAGGCGGCGGCTTTCGGTGAGATGAAGTGGAGGAAATGTCGGAGGGGTTGGGGTGGTGGAGTGGAAGGGGTGGAGGGTTGAGGCAACGGGGGGGAAATACATGGTGATGGGGTTGCGGGAGGGAGTGGAAGGCACAGTGGAAGGTGGGGGGAGGGGGAGGGGGGTTCCACAGGTTTATTTGGCCATGATTCATCTCGCTATCATCTCGGTGGATGTGAGCAGCGATCAGGAACAGGGCGCAGCCGCGGGGGCTCGGTTGGGCAAGCTCCATGCTTGTAGGAATAATGCTGACGAAGATACTGGCATTCCCCATGACCTTGATTGAAAAGAGCTTCTCAGCAAGTCATCAGACATATGGAATCTACCCGATCCGGGTGGGCGTTTTGTGCCTCGCTCGCACGGGCCGCACAAGGAATGTAATCGGGATCATCATTCAAGAAGGGGGAGAGAGCCATGGGAGAGACTGGTGGGAGAGGAGGGGGTGAATGCGAAGAGAACGGGAGAGAGCAAAGGAGAGTTACCGAACCGCAAGATACCTAGACACAGACCCATGCCACAGCTTGACTGCCAACGGGACCTTCCTGCGGCCCTTCCTTGTTTAATAAACCGTTAGCCAAGGAGAGCTTAGCAGGATTCGAGAACTCTAGGCCAATAAGCCAGAACTGCGCACCTGCACCTGATACCTTGGGCGCGGACTCGACCTTGCTCTTGTGGGAGGGGCATATGGATGGTGGTTGCTCGGGTTGCGGGTGTGAAGAGGGGTATGCTCCGGTCTTTACTCCGGTGTCTGTCATTTGACAGTTCACTCAGCTTTCAGACTAGTGCATAGGGGTGAGAATGAGAGAGAATAGTCGGAGCACACAAGGCCGGCCGTGAGTCATCTCGCATACACTGGATGGCATGAGATCGGCCAACAAAAGCCAGCCCACCATCATCCCAGTGGATGTGAGAAGCAAATCAAGAGCAGGGTGGGGCCGTGACAAGATACCACAAACGCATACATATTCCCAACTCAAATGCAAAGCAGCATGGAAAGATGATACGATGTGACCGATCGTCGCCAAACAACTGCTGGTCTCTGGGTTACGGAGTGAGCGGACCCTGCTGGCATGCCCCCCGAACAAACACACACACTCAGGGCTACGTCCTGTGGCTACGGGGTGCCAAAGGATTCGCAAGGATAAGCATACACACACACTCAGGGCCTTCCCCCCGGGGCCTAACCCTCGCCGGATTGGCGGGGGGACAAAGAATGGAGGGGGGAGCGTTTGCCGGCTGAGGGGTATGACCCCCCCACACGGCTAGGGTTGCGTGTGGTGTCGGTTGATAGCGCTCGGGGTTCCCTGCTTAGGCCTCCGAGTGCAGGGTGTTGGCTGCTGCCTTCGCCGATCGGAGCCTTGGTTGTGTGTTCTCCTTCTTGTGTTGATTGTGTTGGTTGTATTAGCGGTGGTGTCGGTTGGGTGTGGTCTGGACCCGGGCCCGTGAGGACGAATCCGCACTTCTGGTGTGGTGGCCGTCGCTTGCCGTTGCTCTCTACGGTCCAGATCCGGTCTTGGGTTTCACGCACACACGTGTGGTTCGAGTTGTGTACATATTTTGCGCCTGTGCAGGCATGGTTTCATATATTTGTTCGGGGAGCCAACAGCAGATGGATTTTGCATCAACAGCAACGGTCGAGGGTACCGGAGACCTTCGGGGCGCGGCTACTTTTGTACAGACAGCCCTCCGCGCGGTTGGCATAGAGCGCCCATCCAGGCCAACCCAGCTGACTGTCCAGTATATTGGATACATTTGTATCTGACGGATGCCTCTGCTGGCGTCAGCACCTGCCCGCCCAATCCCCCGGGGTGAGAGGCAGGACTCCTGAGGCCACGGCCGGTTGCAATTCCATGGCGATGAGTTTCCGGATGCTGTTTTTTGGCTCGATTTTGGTTTTGGTTTTTCGGCTTGGTGGCAGGTGGTGAGCGTCACTGGGCGTAGTGTTCGAATGAATGAATTATGACTATGAGTTCTGATTATGAAGGTAATCGGGCGAATGAGGGGTTTGTTTATAGTGTAAATATGGAAGGGGCGGCTGGGCAGGCGGCGGACCTGGCGGTCACGGATAGTGTAAATAATGAAAGGCGTGTTGATGGTGGGAGATCGGCTGGGCAGAGTGTAGGCCCAGCGATGGCGGCGTTGCCAGTGGGCACCCTGGTGGAGGTGTATTGGCCAGGTGAGCGCAGCTGGTATGGTGGACGGTTAGGGGGGGGGGCATCTGTGGAGGGGGCGACGGTGATTGAGTACCTTGATGGGAACCCGGAGAGAGAGGAGGTGTTCCTGGAGGACAGGCCGAGAGGCCCGGGTGATCATGACGGTTTCCTGTCCAGGCGGGGTGGTGGGCGGCGCGTCGGGGTGAAGACGGTTGGTGGCTGGAGCAGGGAGGCGGAAAGGGCTTGCTTATGGGTTGGCGGCGGTTGCCTCGGGGGGATGCGGGCGCGGGTGCGGGTGGCGAAACTGAGGGGGTCAGCGGGGAGGACCGGGCCGGAGTGGATGGTCTGGCGGGTGGGATGGCAGTGAGCAGCGGAGAGGGCGTGGAGGGCCCTCGTCTGTCACTTCGGTTGGAACTGTCGGGGCGTTCGGATGGGGTTAGCGTTGATCTTGGGAGTGGTGCTGTAGCGGTGGAACAGTTGGGTGGTGAGGAGGCCGTGGGGGTGGCGGGTGAGGGTGTCCACTGGGTAAGGTTAGGAACGAGGACGGTGGGGGCAGAGCGCGGGGCTGATGTGGCGGGTGTGGGAGGGGCTGTGGAGCCACTGAGACCGTTGGGGGGTGCCTCGGGAGGGACTATTGGGTCGGCGCAGCTCGAGGGAAGAGGCGGGCGGAAGGGCGCAGGACAGCGGGTAGGGGGTGTGGTTTGCTCGGTGCCGGGGTGCTCAGTGGGGGCCCTAGGAAGCAGACAAGCCCTGACGGAGCATTTTCGGCGGAGCCATCCTGACACATCGGGGCTTCTGCTTTCTGCGGCGAGGCTCACGCGGTGCCCTGAGCAGAGCTGTGGACATATCCTCTCGGAGACTAGATTGCGGCAGCATCAAGGTCGGGGTGGGGGCTGTCTGGCTAGTTATGCTCAGCGTTGTGCGCCGGCTCTGGGGGAGGCGGCAGTGGGGGGCGGGGCAATCCACGGGCGGCGAGGCGGGCGCAGGGGCAGCACGGAGGCGAGAGCTTGGTGGGGGACCCGGATGGGCTTGGAGAGGCGGGGTGGACATGGCTGCGAGGATTGAGTGTCGACGAGTGTGCTGTGAGCGACTTCCCTTCCCTGATGGTGCCGAAGAAGTTGTGGGGACTGTTCACCGAGTGTGTGATGGTCGCGCTTCGGAGGATGCGGGTGGACACAGAGGATGTCGAGGCCTACAAGCTGTTCTATTTACTCCCGCGCCTGGTTCTTCAGCCGGTCCAACAGGGGGTGAAGCAGGGTGTGGCCCAGGTCAGTAAGGAGCGTTGCGCCCGCTTCCTACGCGGCGAGTGGGAGGGGCTGCATGCGGAGGTGCCGGGGGATCGACGAGCTGTGGCCGAGGCGGATGAGGAACGGGTGCTGCGAGATGCTGTGCGGTTGTAGAAGGCGGGGCAGCTGGGAAAGGCAGCAAAGAGGTTGGAGTTGGCCAAGTTGGCACCGGCGACGGAGGAGACGTTGCTGAAGCTGGAGCGGTTGCACCCGGCTGGGACAGGCAGGAGGCAAGATGTGGGAGAGGATCGCCGGCGGGAGCTTCGGGGGCAGGCGCTTGAGCTGGATGAGAAGACGTTCGATGATGTAATGCGTAATCTGCCGCGGGCCTCGGGACCGGGCAGCTCTCAGTGGCGCTGGGAGCATATGTGGGCGGTCCATGTCTCTGGTGGGTGAGATGCACTGTCGGAGGTGTGCAACCATCTGGCGGCAGGTCGAGCCCCGGCGGGGGTTCGGGAGTGGTTGGCACGCGCTAGGTTAGTGGCGTTGCTGAAGGACGACCTCGGCGTCAACGTCCGGTCCATTGCGTGTGGCGAAGTTCTCCGGAAGCTAGTGGCGAAGGTCATATGCAGGCAGCGTGCGAAGGCCCTCAGGGCTCGATTTTGTAGGCGTCAACAGGATGATGAGCATGGTGGACTGCGGGCGGCCCAGATTGGGGTTGCGGTGAAGGGAGGGGCGGACCTGGGGGTCCACACTGTTCAGGCGGCCCTGGATCGGCACCCGGAATGGGTCTGTGTCAAGGCAGATGCCAGGAATGCCTTCAATGCGGTGCACCGTGAGGCAATGTTTGAGGCTATCGAGCGGGACTTCCCGGAGCTGTGGGCATGGACGGACCTTTGTTATGGGGTGGATGCGAACCTGGGGTTTCGGCTGGGGGGCGTTGATGGCTCGGTGATGCAATTTGTCAAGTCGAAGGAGGGCACGCAGCAGGAGATGGCCCGTTGGGGCCACTTTACTTGGCTGCCCCGTTGCAGGTGGTGCTGGAGCGGGTTCAGGAGGGACACCCTAGTGTGGTCATCTTTGCCTACTTGGATGACGCTTTCTTCCTGGGCCCTCCGGTTGAAGCGGCGCTCGCGTATGAGACTTATATGGAGGAGGCAGTGGCGATTGGCCTGGATATTCAGCCGGTGAAGTCGGCGGCTTTCTCGCCTGAGGGGGACGCCAGTTGCTTCGAGGCCGGGATGCCGGGTGCACGGGGGGAGCTGGACTTCATCGATGTCTTGGGGGTGCCGGTGGGGAAGGCAGAGGCGGTAAGTGTGGAGATGTTGAAGAAGGTGGAGGAGCTATGTGGCATCTTGCCCCTCTTGAACAAGCTTGGGCATGCACAGGCCCAGGGGCTCCTGCTTCGATTCTGTGCCCACCCGAGGCTGGGGTTCTGGCTGCGAGGTGTGCCGCCGGAGATGATGCGGGAGGCGGCTGAGGAGCATGACAGGAGGATGCAGGGGGCGTTGCGGGACTTGCTGCCTGGCGGTGGATTGGCGTGGCATTCCTGTGAGTTTGCCACCCTCCCGCATGGGATGGGCCTGACTAAGGCGACGAGGGTGAGCAGTGCGGCCTGGCTTGGTGGGTTTGCGCAAGTCTGGGAGGATATGCGGGAGCTCTTTCCAACAGTGACGGCGGGGACCGAGTTCGTGTACTTGCCGTATGTCAATTCTTTGCAAGCGGCCATGCAGAAGGTGTCGGAGGCAATGGAGGTGATTGGAGAGGCGAGGGGAGCACATGAGCATTTGCCACCACAAGTGCCAAAGGCAGACGACGTCAAGAAGTTGAGTGATTACAGCAGGTCTCAAAAACGTGCCCAACGGGTCTATGCTGCTGTCCTCCACTCTGCGGATTGGCTTTGGCTGGCTGGGCACGTGGGGGCGTCTCGGCTCCCCTGGCTTTTCTCGGTGACCTTCAACAGCATTGGGCCTGCTTTCTTGAGGGGTGTTCCATGCTGCCCAGCCCTGGAGCTCAGTTCAGCGGAATACCGAGTGGCCCTGCGGCACATTCTTCATGCGGAGCAGCCCCTCCTTGGCCAAGTGGAGGAGTGCCCCGATTGTGGAGGAGAGCGGGATCCCACCGGGACACACTTACTGGCATGCCGGGGGGGAGTGGGGGCTGGGCGAGGAAATTGGTACTCTTTCATCCACCACAAACTGCAGAGGGTGCTGTTCGAGGTGGCCAAGTCTGCCTATCCCTTCCACGATGACTTCGCGGGCTACCTTACCTACTCACGGAATCATTGCCCGGATGTGACAGTGCAGGATGCGGAGGGACCGGGCCAGCATGTGCTGTTTGATGTGGCCACGGCGTGGCCGATGTCAGACGCGCACCTAGGAGCGGCCATGATGGCCCCCGGGGCGGCGGCGAAGAAGGTAGAGGAGAGCAAGGTGGCGACGTACGGGGATGTCCGCCCACATCACTTCATCCCCTTTGGGGTGGAGGTGTACGGTGGGCTGGGGCCTGCGGCGTATGGATTCCTTCGGAAGACGCAGCGGCGCTTCAGGGAGCGGCGGTTGTAGGAATTCGAGAGTTTCGGTTACACAAAAGCAAGCGTAAACTTTCATTATCAAAAGATATATCAGTTCGTAGCTCGAAACGACACGAACATTTGCGCGCCATCATTACTGATTGGGCGATTTGGCGATCTTATGTGAAAGTTCACGAAACAGACTCCTACGTGTCACTGTCGTGTTCATACCGACCGCAGTGACACTCCTGACTACTACAGATGGAGTCATTACGCACTTCCCGATGGTCATCAGTGATCTGACGGCCACGATTAGTTCAGCAGATCTACAGATCTAGATCTAAGGGTTCCACAGTGTTTCTTTAGGGTTTCTTCAGGGTTTGAGCATCCTGACTACTGTACAAGGTCTAGATAGTCATGCTTTACACCAAACTGATCAGCAGCACTTGCAGATTCCAATACCCCTTCTAAAGGGTGACTGTCTAGTTGTCCTACTGCCAGTTCTTGGGAATGGTGCCCCTTCAGTCAGCAATATCCAGTTCTTGGGATGGTGCCCCTCCAGCTCCAGAGTATGGGATGGTGCCCCCTTCAGTCTTCAGTCTTCAGAGGTGGTGTCCTGCAACTTCATGATCCCCAAGCTTTCCCTGTGTTTAAGGAATAGTGGTAGGGGAAGAGGTTTGGTGAAGATGTCCGAGGTGTTGTCCGCTGAGCAGACATACAAGGCTTCCGCTGTGTCGGACTTCACCAATTCTCGGATGTACATATTCCTGACCTCAATGTGCTTGGATCTGTTGTTGTTGACATAATCGGAGGCCAAATGAATGGCCCCTTGATTGTCACAGTACATAGGCACCGGGTTGCGGATGTCCACCAAGTCATTCAGCACGTTCATGATGTACTTGATCTCCCGAGCCCCTTCAGACATGGCAATGATCTCAGCCTCGGTAGTCGACAGCGATACACATCTCTGCATGATCGAGGAGAAGATGAGCAAGCTCCCACACAGGTAGACAGCAATGCCAGATGTGGACTTTCTCGTTGTCTTGCAGCCAGCATAGTCAGCATCAGTGTATATGCACATCGGTAGTGCTCCACATGCCAGACCCAGCCCCCTTGGCACTGAAGAGGTTGCTCGTAGCACCAGCTCGTAGCCCATGGTGCCCTTGAGGTATCTGACAACCTGCTTCAGTGCCACAAAGTGCTCTGGGCCATAGGACGCACAGAACCTGGATAGAGCAGATACAGCTGCCATGATGTCAGGGCGTGAGCACCTTGCAATCCACTGCAGTTGCCCAAGCAGCCCCCTGAAGGGGATGGTGGTATCCTTGCCATCAGATGGGGTAAGAGAGCATCCTGGGGACATGGGCAGACTAGCAGGCTTGGCATCCTTGAGTCCATAGGTGTCAATCATCTGGGAGATGTACCCAGTTTGGGAGAGATAGGCCACCCCAGGGCCCCAGCGCACACCAATACCCATCACAAGGTCCAGAACACCCAAGTCCTTGCAGGCATACTGGGAGTTGAAGGCTGCCACGAAGCTGTCATACCACGTGCTACTGTCAGTGGCCACAATGTAGTCATCAACATATGCCAGAATAATGACTGTGATGTCAGAGTCCCTGATGAAATACAGACAGGGTTCAACATCACTGCGCCTCATCCTTTTGTCGTAGGCCATGATGAAAGCATCGCTGGTCTCAAACCACTCTTTGCCCGCTTGCTTCAAGCCATACACCGCCTTGAGGAGCTTGGCACACGTCCTCCCTTGGTATTCCAGCCCCCTAGGGAGCTGGACATATAGATCCTCCTCGAGGGTCGAGTTCAGGAAGGCTGTCTCCACATCCATGTGATACACCTGCAGGGAAAGGTTCAGCGCCAGAATGATAACCAGTCTCACCGAAGACAACTGAGTGCACGGGGCAAAGGTGTCGAAATAGTCGACACCATACTCCTGCTTGTTGCCCCTCACGCACACCCTCGCTTTGCGCTTCTGCAACTGCCTATGCTTGTCCAGCTTGACCTTCAACACCAGAGCCATGTCCAACAGGTGAACCCCAGGGGGCACATCCTCCTTGTCCATCATCTCGAGAGCTCGCTTGACCGTAACCAGGGCCTCCAGCTCTGTCTGGATAGCCTCCATCCACTCATTAGCATCTGGCGCCCCCATAGCTTGCTTGACCCCCTTCGGCTCAGTCACCCCTGGTGGCAGCACATCCACTGATCCTCCAGCACACGCCTTCACAGCTGCTGCCAAGCATGTGTGCTCAGGAGGGAAATGTACCTTACCCAATGGCAGATCGATGTGCGTGAAGTTTGTGAGCAGCATCACACAGTATGGGAATGAGCTGGGTCCCACAGCCCGTGCGCATATGATCCCAGCCTCCAGCTCCTCCTTCCCAGCATCTGCCATGACTTCAGTGAACAGTGGGTAGTCGACATTGAGGTCACCATGTTGCATAGCCGAGCGCACAGCACCCATATGCTTGGGCTGGCCATCTAGATAGTCTCTGAGGCTCACCCAGCATACCATATCGCCAGCCTGCACCTTCAGCACTGCCAAGATCTCGTCGCTCTCATCAGGTAAATAGGCACCAATGCCAAGAATATCATCTCCCAAACCACTGGGAAGGGCCTCATGATACTCCGCATCCAGCACCGTCACCATGAAGTTGGTACTCAGTGGGGCCACTGCTGAAGGATCCCACGTGGTGACCACCTTGCCCAGCTTGTCGACAGCCTCATGGAACCTCACCATACCAGACTTGACGATCTTGCCGGACTCGGGATCATACAGTAAGTAGGCCGAGGAGACCTCAGAGTGACCAACGTACCTGAGCTGCTTCGCTCGGTCACTGAGCTTATGCTCCCTGCTGTCCGGGTCCACAAAGGCATACGCCAGACAGCCAAATACCCGAAGAAGGGAGAGGTCATAGTGTTTCCCATACAGTATGAAGTAGGGGGACTGCTTGTGCAGAGGTCGCTGGAAGGTCCTGTTCAAGGTGTACACGGTGTGCCGAACAGATAGCGGCCATACCTCCACACCAAAGCCAGAGGTCACCAGCATTGCCCGAGCCATGGCCTGCACCGTCCTGTGGGACCTCTCAACCCGAGACTGGTTCTCGTGGAGGTATGGTGACCCATGCCGCTGCTCAATGCCTCTCTCCTTGCAGTATTGCTGCGTCTGCCCAGCAATCATAGTCGAGTCGCCGTCAGTGTGCAGGACCATGTGGTACTTCTCCTCCAGGCCCATGCGGCTCCTGTGCTTCTTGACCTCGACCAGGAACTCCTCCAGCGCCCCCAGATAGTCGGACTTCCTCCTCAGGAAGTACACACACAACCAGGATGTGCAATCATCCAAGAAGAGAACAAACCACCTGTACCCACCAGCACTGTGCCTGAAAGGCCCACAGGTGTCAGACCACACCAACAACCCAATCTCCGCAGCCCTCTCCCTGCCCGTAGGCTTCATAGAAGGTCTGATGGCCTTGGTCAGTCTGCAGGAGACACACCTCTCCGAGCAGCGCAGCACCAGGCTCTTGGCATACTGCGCAGCCGTGATGCCCATGGGGACCCCCTCGTCCAGCATGTCCTGCATGGTGATGTCGCCAACATGTCCAAGTCGAAGATGTGCAAGCATCTTGGCGTCAATCTTCATAGCTGTATGCCCATCCTTGTACAGTACCACCACTGGCCACTTGGTCTCTCTGACCCACACCCTGTCTTCTCCACACATCTCGAGGTGCTCCACGTTGTAACATGCATCCAGTGGAGCCGAGAATATAGTTTCCCCAGCAGGATACTCATGAACAATGGCAAACTGCGACGTAAGCTGCCACCAGCTTGCAGTCTCCCACTTGGGTAACACCAAAAGAAACCTGGTGGACTGAGGTGCCCTATCAAAATCCCTGAGTGCCTTCTGCAGGCACTTCAGGATGATATCATGCTGATAGGGAGGGTTGCCATAGCACGCCTCACCTGCCCAGTCCCTGTCAAAGCAAGAGCGACCAGCGGTGCAATAGCTGCCCAAGATGTGGTTGTCATCAGAGGCAAAGAGTTCCAGAGAGAACGGCCCATGCTCCTCGATGTGCTTTGCAGCCCCCTCAAACTTCCAGTCCGACTTATCTCGGTCAGAGTCATCGTGGTATGCTGCACAGGCTACATATGCATCCAGAGCGCCAGCCACCCGATCCTCATATATGATGTATTGGTTGCCAACCCTGGAGAATGAGAATGTTATCCCCTCACTGGATATCCGCCTGGCCCCAAAGTCAACACTGAAACCAGCATCCTCAAGCGCCACCACTGACACCAAATTGAAAGGCTGCCCAGGGATACAGTGTGCACCAGTGAATTGCAGCCCAACAGCGCGCCCAGTAAGCACATCCAGCTTGGCAAAGGTCACCGTGCCACTGCCCTCCGATGAGACAGTGCCCGCCTGCACCACACTGAAAGTAGACTGTGAAGTGGCATCAAAGTCACTCCCAAAGCTGGCCCTCGAGTTGAATATGTGCTTGGAGGCACCACTGTCCAACATGGCCACTTGACCACCGCCTGCAGCCAATGGCAGGTCGCCGGTGAATGTGTCAGTCCTGCTGTGCGCCGATGCAACACACAGGGCAAGTAGGGTGCATATAGGATGCCCCCCTGGTAAGTCACCTGACTCGTCATCATCAGAGCCACTGCCATCCTCCAGATCAGGCGCATCATCATACCAATCAGCACCAGTACCAGGGTCAGCGCTCTCGAGGCAGAGGTGTTGCTCACAAGGGAGAGAGAATAACCCAGATGCCCAATCATCAGAGGGGACGCCACCCACTCCTTCCAGGGGCTGCAACATGCACACCTCGTCCTCCTCGTCCGAGTCCGAAGCGTCCACCAGATCAGGTATATCCTCTGAAGCATAGCCATCATAATCCGAGCTAGTGTCAGAAGCTGCATCCAGAGCACTGACGGAGTTACCAGAGTCACCGCCACAATGAGGGTAAAACAGCCCAGATGCCCAATCATCAGAGGGGATACCCCCTCCTTCAAAGGGCTGCCATGAGTGCTCACCATCCTCCTCGTCCGAGTCAGAGGCATCCTCCAGAGCTGGCACAGTATCTGACGCATAATCTTCCTCATCCGAGTCAGAGGAATCACTGAAACCAGGCACACATCCGAGTCTAGATAGTGTGTGACAGGCCCAGGCATGATGGCGAGCAGCAACCCTTGCAGGTGTCATGAAACTGACATCAGAGCCACCCAGTGCATGCACATACTCAGGCAATGGGTGAGAAGAGAAGGCATGTTGAAAGGAAACCTGCTCAACACCATGCACCACATAGGCATCTGGTGTGGTTCCAGAGGTATGGTCTTCTGGATCCGAAGAGCCATCACCACGATGAGAAGAGCCTTCAGAGTCATAGCCACTGTGATCTGAACCGTCACTGCCACCAGACGAGGAGTCAAAGTCCCAATCATCCTCATAACCATATCCCAGCAAGGTCCAGAAGTCCTCAACCGCCTGCACCGTGTCCCGAGTGACCATGCTGAGCAAGGTCACCCATGACTGCAACTTCTCAAAGGACCCTCGCACCATGACCGGCTCCTTCTCAATCAGTCGCTGCAGCAGACCGTGCTGCTCCGCCACAAGGTGCTTGGCACACTCCATCTTCACTTGGCACACCACTCTGCCAACAGCAGGAAAGTGATGATCCTCCAGCACCTTCAATGCCCTGTCCGACACTTCCACAGAGCCACCCATGAACATGCTATGCACACCTTGGACATCCGTGGTGTACCATGGCTGCCTGGGGGATATCTGATATCCAGTCCCAAGATGCTGCTCCCTCCCTGCTTCCCACAGGGCTTGGGTAGGCTCAAGCTTCCTCCCAGGGAGGGCCGTGCACAGAGTGTCAATGTACACAAACGAGTCGTACACTGGAGCCACCGGAAAGTACTTGTGCTTGTTCAACAAGAACCGATGCTTGTTGGGCACATAAGGGTGTGACCTCTTACCATGCTTCTTCAATGCAGAGTGCCCTCTCACAGAAGCATCAGACCTCCACCGACAGACACCACTCACAGATTGGCCCTCTTCTCCAACTGGGAAAGAATTCTCAGAAGATGTAAGTCCACCCAGAACTGCATAGTAGTTGTACAGGGAGACACCAGCATAGTCTTCCCCAATGTAACCAGAGATAAACTGGGGCATGTCCTCAGAGAAACAGGTAACCACACTGTCCAGCTCACAGATTGCATACAGAGCCTCCCCAGAAGCATCTACACCAGGGTCCTGCTGAGCTTCAGTGACAGCAGCCGCACGATTGGGTAGCTTCCCATGCTTCTGGTAGTCCTGGACCCTCTTCATTATCGCGTCCCTCCTCTTGGGATTCTTCTTGAGGAACTCCTCCCGCTTGACCTCGTTAGTCACAAAACACTCCTTGGACGAGTGCCCAGTCATATGACATATGGGGCACGGAACCTTCTTGAGCATCACAGTACGTTTCTGCTCCTCCTGCTTGCGCCTGTCCTCCACGATTCCAGCACCCGTCTCCGTAGCTGCCGCTGAAGTAGCTATAACGTTGTCGAAGTGGTCACACACCGCGTCACTCAGCTCCTGGAACGACGGTATCTTGTTCTTGGAGTACATAGAACGTACCACAACATACGCCGGGTTCAAGAACTTCAGCACCATAGCCACAAAGACCGCCTCCAGGCTGGCAACATGAAATTTCTCACCGGTAGGCAGGAATTCGCTCGTGCACGCATATTCCTTCACCCTGTCGAGAAGTTGCCGCGCACCCAGAAAGAACGGCAGTGGGTTAGCAAGCGATGCAAACTTCTTCGTGTCATCAAGCAGAGCCTGGACCTGCCTCACAAAGTACGCAGGGCCCGTGCTCCGACGCATTTTAACTAACTGCCGCCAGGCCAATATACCATTCGCCTCCTCACTGTACGTCTGCACCACCGCATTCGCCGTCTTGGAAGTCACGGCCGACAGAAAGTCGTGAAACAACTGATTCGCTGCCACAGAGAAGTGCTCGTCGTTCTTGATGTCCTCCAAGTCGCGCGCGTCAGATAAGAGCAGCGCCAGCGCCCGGTGACGCAAACATGGCACAATTTTACCGCGGAATTCCAGCCACTTGCTGTCATTTTCTGCGTCCTGACCAGAATAAAGCTGATCAGACTTGAAACTCTTCAACATTTCCGCCAGAGGAGGCAAAGGTACGCTCGCAGTACCACCCGCAACGCGAGAGTGCATACCAGAACTAGACATACCAGATTTCGCGGCCTCAGGAGACGCAACAGCTTCTCCCGTCCCCACATTTTGATTCGCAGCGAACTGGGTCTGTGCCAGGACCTGAACCATCTTCATAAGCTCATTTATACGCGCGTCTTGCTGCGCAGAGAGCTGTTGTTGTCGCTCATCGATAAGAGCTGTCAACGCCGCAGAGTCCTCCCCAACTGAAGTTCCACCTTCCGACATCACTTCCGAGATATCGCCGTAAGTAGATTCCACACCCAGTCCTGGTGGGGTCCGCCCCGCAAGCTTGGCTTTGTCTTGTCTCATACTCATTTCCGAAAAACGCGCAGCGAAAAAATTGCGTGATACAACCGTAGGTTAACACTTACTGTGTAGTAAGTGGGCCCAAAACCTGTAGGAATTCGAGAGTTTCGGTTACACAAAAGCAAGCGTAAACTTTCATTATCAAAAGATATATCAGTTCGTAGCTCGAAACGACACGAACATTTGCGCGCCATCATTACTGATTGGGCGATTTGGCGATCTTATGTGAAAGTTCACGAAACAGACTCCTACGTGTCACTGTCGTGTTCATACCGACCGCAGTGACACTCCTGACTACTACAGATGGAGTCATTACGCACTTCCCGATGGTCATCAGTGATCTGACGGCCACGATTAGTTCAGCAGATCTACAGATCTAGATCTAAGGGTTCCACAGTGTTTCTTTAGGGTTTCTTCAGGGTTTGAGCATCCTGACTACTGTACAAGGTCTAGATAGTCATGCTTTACACCAAACTGATC
This sequence comes from Cymbomonas tetramitiformis, assembly GCA_001247695.2. Taxonomy (NCBI): domain Eukaryota; kingdom Viridiplantae; phylum Chlorophyta; class Pyramimonadophyceae; order Pyramimonadales; family Pyramimonadaceae; genus Cymbomonas; species Cymbomonas tetramitiformis. The sequence goes on along the minus strand of LGRX02030761.1, from coordinate 34,274 downwards.
AGCAGCACTTGCAGATTCCAATAGCGGTACATGGAGGCGAACGCGGAAGGGGGAGAGCAGGTGGATGGCAATGGGGACAAGGACGAGGACGAGGAAGCGGCACGTGGCGGGGCTGTGGGCTGGAAGGAGAAGTGGGTCCGGCTGCTTTCTTTCGCGCTTGCACGGGGGTTTGCAGGGCTGATCATCAGGCGAGCTGTAGGGCGATGTCCGGCCGGAAGTGGGTGGCGTTGGGCTGGCGGAGGGCGTGTGGGAGGAGGCATGGGCCCGGACCTGGATCAGGGGGAGGCGGACCGACGGGAAGGGGCGGAGAGGCTGGCACTGATGGACAGAGCGTGGGAGGACGCGTTCGAGGAGACAGACTATGCCACGCAGGATGGGTCTGGCGGTGGGATGCAGGAATCTGAGGGAACGCAGCGTGAGCGGTTTGGGCAGGCTCCCGGTGAGGCAGGCGAGGCAGGCGCGATGGCATCGAGGCTTTTGGAGAGCATGGAGGACGTGCGGCGGGAGGTGGAGCATCTGGGCACTGTGGAGGGTCAAGGAGGGGGCACCGCCGAGGCGCGATCTGGAGGGGCACGGGCAGGCATAGGCGGGCTCAGCCAGGCGGCGTCAAGTGTCGAGGATATCTTGAATGAGTGGGATGACCTTTTGTCGCCGGGCCCGGGGAGTGGGGTCTGGACTCAGGAGCAGAGTGGGGCCTCGCCGGAGCAAGCAATGGCCTTGGCTGAGGGAGGGGTGGCCACCTTGATGGGGGCGAGCAGGCGGGTGGCCGGCCTTCTTGGGGGGGTTGATGGCATGGGGGGAACTGATGAGGATGACGGGGGAGATGTGGGGAGGTCCGCGGGTGGAGTTGACACACGCCGGGCCCCTCAGAGCCCGGGGGCCCATCCCGGCAGCGATGACCACTTACAACAGGTTGCACGGCAGCATACGGCATCTCATCAGCTTCCGTGCCCACCGGGCGAGGTTGCTGGCCGTGCCGGAACTAACAGTGAGCACCTGTCGGGAAGGCGACGACCGGGTGGTGAACTATCGGCCACCGGGAGGGCTTGGGACACACAGGCAACTGTGGGGATGGGACCCCAAGTAGGAACAGTGCGGCGTGACAGTTACAGCGCAAGTGTGGAGCGCATTGCTCAAGTTCGCGGCCACCTCGCAAGGCAATCAGCGCAAGGGCTCCAGTCACGGGGAGTTGGTGCTGGGGGTAGAGGGCTACAGGCGCAAGTCGGTGGCGGATGCGCATGTTTGGATGAGGGCAACCCAGTTTATCATTCTCAGCCCCTTGGGACAGCGCTTGGGCATTCTGGCCATGGCGTGGGTGGGCAAGCTCTCTTGAGATCAGGCTGTAGGGGGCAGCGGGGTGATGTGGGGTGTGGGCTTGGTGGTGGAAGGGTGGCTCGATTGGCGGAGGTGAGCCGGCTCCAAAGACACAGCAACAGTGCGCCGGCAAGACAGCCGCAGAGGGGCTCAGGTGGCCCAGTGAGGCTCAGGGAGCAGAGGGGTGGTCTTGCGCGTGGGCTTGGTGGTGGAGATATGGCTCGCGCAGCTCGAGGGGCAGGGATGAACCGGCTTCAGGCACAAGGCGGCAGTGCGCTGGCCGTGCAGATGCAGGGGGGCTCGGGTGGCTCAGCGAGGCTTAGGGGGTCCCATTCTTCACTAGTGAGCTCCGGAGAATCCGGATGAGTGTCCCAAAGTGTGTGCTGAATCCTTTGATCCCCGGCGTGGGTACATAGTGCAATCTCCTGTGCCTACGGGATGCCAAAGGAGTCGCAAGGATAAGCATACACACTCAGTGCGTTGGCGGTGCACATGCAGAGGGGCTCGGGTGGCTCAGCGAGGCTTAGGGGGTCCCATTCTTCACTAGTGAGCTCCGGAGAATCCGGATGAGTGTCCCGAAGTGTGTGCTGAATCCTTTGATCCCCGGCGTGGGTACATAGTGCAGTCTTCTGTGGCTACGGGGTGCCAAAGGAGTCGCAAGGATAAGCATACACACACACTCTGGGAGCGGCGGTACATGGAGGCGAACGCGGAAGGGGAAGAGCAGGTGGATGGCAATGGGGACAAGGACGAGGACGAGGACAAAGAAGCGGCACGTGGCGGGGCTGTGGGCTGGAAGGAGAAGTGGGTCCGGCTGCTTTCTTTCGCGCTTGCACGGGGGTTTGCAGGGCTGATCATCAGGCGAGCTGTAGGGCGATGTCCGGCCGGAAGTGGGTGGCGTTGGGCTGGCGGAGGGCGTGTGGGAGGAGGCATGGGCCCGGACCTGGATCGGGGGGAGGCGGACCGACGGGAAGGGGCGGAGAGGTTGGCATTGATGGACAGAGCGTGGGAGGACGCGCTCGAGGAGACAGACTATGCCACGCAGGATGGGTCTGGCGGTGGGACGCAGGAATCTGAGGGAACGCAGCGTGAGCGGTCTGGGCAGGCTCCCGGTGAGGCAGGCGAGGCAGGCGCGATGGCATCGAGGCTTTTGGAGAGCATGGAGGACGTGCGGCGGGAGGTGGAGCATCTGGGCACTGTGGGGGGTCAAGGAGGGGGCACCGCCGAGGCGCGATCTGGAGGGGCACAGGCAGGCATAGGCGGGCTCAGCCAGGCGGCGTCAAGTGTCGAGGATATCTTGAATGAGTGGGATGACCTTTTGTCGCCGGGCCCGGGGAGTGGGGTCTGGACTCAGGAGCAGAGTGGGGCCTCGCCGGAGCAAGCAATGGCCTTGGCTGAGGGAGGGGTGGCCACCTTGATGGGGGCGAGCAGGCGGGTGGCCGGCCTTCTTGGGGGGTTGATGGCATGGGGGGAACTGATGAGGATGACGGGGGAGATGTGGGGAGGTCCGCGGGTGGAGTTGACACACGCCGGGCCCCTCAGAGCCCAGGGGCCCATCCCGGCAGCGATGACCACTTACAACAGGTTGCACGGCAGCATACGGCATCTCATCAGCTTCCGTGCCCACCGGGCGAGGTTGCTGGCCGTGCCGGAACTAACAGTGAGCAGCTGTCGGGAAGGCGACGACCGGGTGGTGAACTATCGGCCACCGGGAGGGCTTGGGACACACAGGCAACTGTGGGGATGGGACCCCAAGTAGGAACAGTGCGGCGTGACAGTTACAGCGCAAGTGTGGAGCGCATTGCTCAAGTTCGCGGCCACCTCGCAACGCAATCAGCGCAAGGGCTCCAGTCACGGGGAGTTGGTGCTGGGGGTAGAGGGCTACAGGCGCAAGTCGGTGGCGGATGCGCATGTTTGGATGAGGGCAACCCAGTTTATCATTCTCAGCCCCTTAGGACAGCGCTTGGGCATTCTGGCCGTGGCGTGGGTGGGCAAGCTCTCTTGAGATCAGGCTGTAGGGGGTAGCGGGGTGATGTGGGATGTGGGCTTGGTGGTGGAGGGGTGATTCGATTGGCAGAGATGAGCCGGCTCCAAAGACACAACGGCAGTGCGCCGGCAGGACAGCCGCAGAGGGGCTCAGGTGGCCCAGTGAGGCTCAGGGAGCGGAGGGGTGGTCTTGCGCGTGGGCTTGGTGGTGGAGATGCAGGGGGCTCGGGTGGCTCAGCGAGGCTTAGGGGATCCCATTCTTCACTAGTGAGCTCCGGAGAATCCGGACGAGTGTCCCGAAGTGTGTGCTGAATCCTTTGATCCCCGGCGTGGGTACATAGTGCAGTCTTCTGTGGCTTCGGGGTGCCAAAGGAGTCGCAAGGATAAGCATACACACACTGTGCAGTATTCTGTGGCTACGGGGTGCCAAAGGAGTCGCAAGGATAAGCATACACACACTCTCTCTGACGATTTGCGTAAATGACCATCGTGGCACCTCCGAATACTGATGGTGGATCTCATGGTGAAGCTTCTAGAGCCACGCCCGCTGCACTAGTGGCGTGACTTGCACCGATGTACTGGTTAAATTGGAGCCTGCGGAATTTTAGAAGTTTCTGTGCCGGTAGATCGATCACAGTTTCCTGAGCCGTTAGATCAAATCAGCAGCTGAGTTAGATCTGAAGGCGTCACACACACCGGTATTTAGGAGTTCCACCCGTGGGAATCCGCAACTCTGTTCTTTTGCCTTCGCAAAAGAACTTCACAACAAATTTTCCTCGCGGGAAATTCTTAGTGCACTGCAAATTTTCATCCCACATTTTTACGTTACTGTGGAAGTCAAAAACTCTTGACGACTTACGACAATGTCCGATCAAGAAAGCGAGCAAGTCGCGTCGGAGCACAACTCTGGCGCGTCCGAACAACCGTCGCCGAAGTCCGGTATGGAAGCCTTGTTGGAGCTACAGGGCGCCATGATGAAGCGAGGAGGCGACGACATGTCTCCTGAGTGTTCCTTCCCTTCCAGCGCTGGTCTCGGTGGTCCTTCACAACCCGCGCGTTTGCATTCGCCGCACTCTTCGTAGTCACGATCATCATCGCTTTTCCACGGCTCTTGTCGAAGTCGTTCAGCCACTGCTGCAACACCTCGTCCGCCGCCACACCATCCGCTGCCTGGTACACTCTGTCCTCCACGAACTGCAGCTTCGCACGCATAGCATCCGCGCCTCCACGGTGCAAAGATCCCGGCTCCTGTTCAAGCTGTCCCCGCAGCTCCAGCATTGTCCACCGGTTGCACAGCGGAGCGTACACGCCGTGCACCGAGTTGGTCACCGCGTGCAAGCGCTTTTGCAGCTCGTCGAACAACAGCTCGCCGTCCTCCGATTCGTCCAACGTCGCGTTGCATTCGCCAACCACGTCGTGCACGACAGACAGCACCGGTCCCAACACCAAGCACTCGTACTTCATCGAAGAGTTAGACTTCTTGCAGAGGGCGTCGTACGTCTTGTTCCCGTGCAGATCGTACAGCTGCGGCATTCTCGTTGTCAACGTCGCCGGCCGCGGGGAGAATAGATTGACGGGGGCCTCCGGCACGTACGCCAGTCTTCTTCGTCTCTCCAAAAGTTGTTCAGCAGTTTTCGCTACGCTTTCAGAGTCCGATGTCCCTGATTTTGTTGCGACCTTCGCTTCCAACGCCACGCTGGTTTCCGCTTGCCGTTGAAGTTGTTTACGCAGTAGGCGATGCTCCTCAGCCTGCTGCCTGTGAATTTCCCCTTGCGGCTTCTGCATCTCCAGAATCTGCTGCAACAAGTCTTCCTACGTCGTCGGTGGCGCAGGGGAAGTAGAAGCCCGTTTGTCGCCGTGCTTTTCCGGGAGGGGAGGGAAATCCTCTGGATCCTTGCTCTTCGAGCTTCCAGTCAATCCACTCTTCCTAGGGAGTTACAGTGAAGTAAAATTTACTGCCTTCGCCGATGTGAAGCTGCAGTTGAAAGTGAAAACATCGTCCCCGCGACTTCACTGAAAGATCTCCCGTCGCCGTCGATCGCCGTCGTACAGCCTAGTGGTTTAGTCACAACCTACTCTACTGTTTACAAGGGAAACAGGTGAAGAAATTTTACAAAATCCGATTTGCAATGTGCCTCACAGAGTACCGTAGAAAACCGTGAAGTTCCTGTTGCAAGAGCAAATGGAACAAAGCTGAACATGCGTGTCGCTTCGTGGCTACTTGTACATCCTGTTTGTGTCACGGAGCTACATGTGTCATTCGGCGCTACTGCAGCAGGAGTCACGGATTCTGAAAGTCTGAAACCACAAAAATTCTGTAGCACTCCAATTTGAACAAAACACACAAGTGACGCCAGATCCAAACAATCAAGGAAGACCATAAAACTAGAGTACTGGTCACTGCCAGAGTATTAATAAGTACTACTCCAACAGACTGGAATCATTGTGTGCCAATTACAAATCTGTCACAGGCCACAGCACGCTTCGGAATTTTGCAGAAAAGTCTATTTCTCTTTTGCTCGAATCCTCATTTGCCAAAGGCAGGCACTGGAATACATTTCATTAAATGATTTTGTAAAGTGTTTGAAAATGCATTTTGTTCAAATTGGAGTGCAACAGAATTTTTGTGGTTTCAGACTTTCAGAATCCGTGACTCCTGCTGCAGTAGAGCCGAATGACACATGTAGCTCCGTGACACAAACAGGATGTACAAGTAGTCACGAAGCGACACGCCTGTTCAGCTCTGTTCCTTTTGCTCTTGCAAATAGGAACTCCACGGATACCTACGGTACTCTGTGAGGCACACTGCAAATCCGATTTTGTAAGATTTTCTTCACCTGTTTCACCTGTAAACAGTAGAGTAGGTAGTGACTAGACCACTAGGTTGTACGACGGCGATCGAACGACGACAGGAGATGTAGAAGCGAAGTCGCGGGGACGGCGTTACGACTTCAAACGACGGCTTCACATCGGCTACGGCAGTACGATTGACTTCACTGTGACCCCTTTGAGGGAGAAGAATGGCTGGAACTGCGAAGGGCAAGTCTACAGAGGATTTCCCTCCCCTCCCGGGGAAGCCAGACATCGGGCAGGCTTCCCCTTCCCCGGCAGCACAGTCCACTCAGGACGTGCTTATGCAACAAATTCTGATCATGCAGAAGCAGCAAGGGGAGCTGCTTGAGATGCAGAGGCAGCAGGCAGAGGGGCATCGCCTGCTGCGTGATGAGCTACAACGACAAGCACAAATCAACGTGGAGTTGGAGGCGAAGGTGGCAGCGAAGCCTGGGACTTCTGACCCGGACACCGTAGCCAAGACCGCCGAGCAACTTCTGGAGAGAAGGAGGAAGCTGGCGTACGTGCCAGCAGCCTCAATCAACCCGTTCCCGCCGCGGCCGGCTACACTGACATCGAGAATGCCTCAGTTGTACGACCTGCACGGCAACAAGACGTACGATGCTCTCTCGAAGAAGTCCAACTCTTCAATGAAGTACGAGTGCCTGGTTCTGGCTCCAGCACTGTCTTATTTGCACGACGTGGTGTGCGAATGCAACGACACGTTGGACGTGAACGAGGACTGCGATTTGTCGAACAGCGAGTGGCAGAGACGTTTCCACACAGTTACCAACTCGGTGCACGGCGTGTACGCGTTACTGTGCAACAGGTGGACGATGCTGGAACTGCGCGGGCAGCTGGAGCAGGAGCCTGGTTCTTCACAGCGGGGAGGATCGGACGCTCTACGTGCTAAACTGCAGTTCGTGGAGGACAGAGTCTACCAGGCAGCAGACGGCGTGGTGGCAGATGAGGTGTTGCAACAGTGGCTGAACGACTTCGACAAGAACCGCGGCAAGGCGATGTTGAGCCTTACGTCAAAAAATGCAGCGAACGCGGAAACGCGGGTTGTGAATCCACGAGACCGAGACTAGCGCTGGAAGGAACGTAAGAAGTACGAGGAGAAGGACGGTAAGAAGCCTACCGAAAATGGCGGCAAGGGCCGGGGCGGAAAGCCCGCGGCCGATGTGTGATGTGCGTGCCGCCACCCCGTCCAGCGCAACAGCCCTCTCCGGGCGCTGGACGGGGAAAACTCACCGTGCAACACCAGGTGAGACAGCGGAGGGGAGCATGGCGCGCGGCGGGCGCCAGTTCCGAGGTGATGCAATGGATTACTCACGGGGTGAAGTTGAGGTGGAAGCGCGGGCCTCCGCCTCCGTTCGACCACGGTGTGTCACTGAGGGATGCTACGCGGCAACAGCAGGTGTGGCTGGACGCGGAGAAGGAAAGGCTGCTACAGTACGGTGCCTAGACGAGAGCGACGAGAGGATCTCATGTTTCTCGCGCTTTTTTAGTGCCGAAACCGGGTACGAACAAGTGGAGACTGGTGGTGGACTTCCGATGGCTGAACCAGTGGTGTGTGAAAAATCGCGTGAAGATGGAGACGCTGAAGAAACTAAGGAGACTGGCGAAACCGGGCGACTGGTGCTTCAGCTTCGACCTCCAGGACGGTTTTCATGCGCTGGGGATCCACCCGGACTTTCAACGATTCATGCAGTTCGACCTGCAAGGGGACCGGCTTCAATGTTCAGCGATGCCGTTCGGGTGGAGCGGCGCTCCGAGGGTGTTCTGCAAGTTCGTACGCGTGATGGTGGAAGCTCTACGTTCTCCACAGGCAGCGGAAGATCGCAGAGAAATCAAGAGGCTGCGGGACGGTTCCGCAGTACGACAGCGATGGTCAGTCCGTCGCAGGACCGGTGGTGCTGGCGGGAACGCGAACCGTCACAGCGGAATGCGAGTACTACCGTACATGGACGATTTTCTGGTGCTGGTCGACTCTTAGCGAGAAGGCTTTCTGCGTCGAGAAAAAGTTCAACTGGTGCTTCATCGACTAGGCCTACGGCGGAACGAGAAGAAAGGCCAATGTCACCAAAAGGAAAGAGTCCTCTGGGTCGGGAGCGGTGGGAAGAGCAAAAGGAACAGAGCTGAACATGCGTGTCGCTTCGTGGCTACTTGTACATCCTGTTCGTGTCACGGAGCTACATGTGTCATTCGGCTCTACTGCAGCTGGAGTCACGGATTCTGAAAGTCTGAAACCACCAAAATTCTGTTGCACTCCAATTTGAACATTTCTCTTTTGCTCGAATCCTCAGTTGCCATGAAACCAAAGATGAAACTATGAGGCACACAAAAGAAATCTGATCTCTGTCACTGTGACCATGTTAACCACTCGAAGTAGTAGTTCATGTCTGCGTCCCTCAAAGTTGTCGGGTCGATGTAGTGCTGCACTGCCGAAGAGAACTGTGACCAGCCTCCGAAGAAGCACACTTTCTCCATTGCAACACCCACAGCTCGAGCACACGTCGTGGCACCCTTCCGAGTGTTGTGTGCAGAAAAATGACCTCCTTCCGGGGGTCTGCAATCCAGCTCGCTGAGAGCCAGACCAATCTAGTCATTGGCAATTGAACCCTTGAAGTTCTTCGGGTCCTCGGGTAGCAGCCAGTAGGCGTCAGGTTGAGTCTTCTCAGATCTGCTCCAAGCCGTGTCACGGTGGAACTCCCAGTGCTCGATCAGCTCCTTCAAAAGAGCCACCCACTTCCAGGGGATGCACAGGCGTCTCTTCACAAGGTGATGTCGCCGTCCTTTCTCTTTCAGCAGCACCACCGAGAACTCACTGTCGCCACAATGAACGTGCTGCCGTGACAACGAAGTCCCCGTGTCCGGTCTGCCAAAGGTCACAAAGGCAACAACCACGTAGGCGAAGGCTCGTAGCAGCCGCAGCTCCTCAGGAGATCTCGGAGTCAACTTCAGCGCTGCTTCGTGCACACGTCGTACGTGTGCCGCTGGAAGCCAAGTCCGCTGGGTCTCGATGTTCTCCTCCTGCACCGCTAGCTCCGCTTGGATGGTCGCCATCCCTTTCACAGCTCGGGTCACAACACGACCCTTCGCTGGTCCAGGAAACCGTAGGTCCTCGTGGTAGTCGTTGATGGCTGACAGGTACGGCTGCAAGGAGGCCGACTTGATGCCCCCGTCCTTCAACCGAGAGGCGATGTATAGCAACACAGTCGCCTCCAATGCTGGCAACCACGGCCATTGGTGCTGCTCACAAAATAAAATGAAGCGCCGCGCCTTCGGTCCGTAGTTGCTCATCGTCATGTCCAGCAGTGCTTTTCTCTGCATTGTCACTGCCAGTTCTGTGAGCCGGGATTGTCCCAACTCACTCCTCCACCGCTCACAGAGTGAGCGCGTGAGGAAGTTTTGTACAGCACCACCGCGCTTGTACTCTTCGTAGTCGCCTCCGCTGATCCGCTCGATGTTCTCGCCGTCCGCGTCCGCTGCCTCGTCCGTCAGCTCTGACACGCTGTTGATGATTTTGAAGTTCTCCTTGGACAAGTCCAGTGTCTCCTCGTCGCCGTCGTCGTACAGCACGTGCGCCTTCCCGTCCTCGTTGAACTCCTTCACCACACCCGGGTAGAAGCAGTCATCGTCCTTCCAGAACACCTCGATTTTAGAGCCCACGGTCACCTTGCCCGCTGTCGTACTCGTAGCAGAGCTCCTTCGCACTTCAGCAGCGTAGCAACTCACGGGCGCGCCTCGATGAAGAACATCACAGCGTCCCATTTTGAGGGCCCGAGCAGCTCGGACCCTCCCAGCCTGCTCGGAGTGAATAAGTCCCTGCGTCGTGGCATGATCACCACCTCGGTGGCCAGGGCCTCCAACTCCCTGAACCAGGACTGTCCCGGCCAGTACGGAGCCACCACCGTAGCAGCGGCCCCCTCCTCCCGCAGCTTGTGCGCCACCTCGTCCAGCAGCGCCCACGGGGGGTTCACCCAATTGTTCTCCCCCCGCCAGTCGTACGTCAGAGAGTCCACACCTTCGCACTTCGGGTCCTTCCACGCAGCGTAGTACCGAGGAAGCTGCGCGGAGATCTCGGAAGCGAACCGGTCGACTGTGTAGGGGCCCCACTGCTTGTTGGCCCACACGAACCAGTCTCGATTGAGTCTCCAGTCGTCCAAATCCTCGCAGCGAGAAAGGTTGTCGGCCCACGTTGGCCTCGTTGCGGATGTAACGCGCTTGCAACTCAATGTCGTGCAGATCCAGCAGCAGCCAGAGCCTCCTCATTCTCCTCATCAAGTCCGGGTTCCTGGAGGTGAAGTGTGAGAGCATCGCCACCACCGCCTGGTTGTCGCAGTAGAGTCGTACGACCTTGCCCTCCAGCTCCTTCAGGAACGCCTGCACGGTCTTGTACACGGCCTCCAGCTCCAAGTGTCTGATGTGCCAGTTGCGCATCTCGTCTGACCAGAAACCTCTCGCGGGGAACTTCAGGTTCAGCACTCCTCCCCAGGCCGCCATCGAAGAGTCTGTGTGCACCTTCGCTCTCGTCGGAGATCTCCAGATCTTGCGCCCGTTCCACCTGCTCATCACAGGCAGCCTGGACCACCATTCTAAGTCCCCCCGAGCTGCACGCGAGATCTTTACCTTTGCTCCCCAGCTGCGTTTCTCCGCCAGCACGAAGTAGAGCTCCCGTAGGTAGAGCCGCGCCGCTGGTACTGCCAAGTACACGGATTGGCAGAGTCCCGTGAAGGAAGCCAGTCTCCTGGCAGGAATCCACCTCCGATTTCTCGCTGCGTCGCACAGGATCTCCTTCGCCCTGGTGTGGATTTTGTGCACCCGTCGTTCTGTTACACGGAATTGTCCCAGCTTCAGGTCCACCTCCAAACCGAGGTGCTCCACCACCTGTGTAGGCTCCCATTGGCCTTTCTTCTCGTTCCGTTGTAGGCCTAGTCGATGAAGCACCAGTTGAACTTTTTCTCGACGCAGAAGGCCTTCTCGCTAAGAGCCGACCAGCACCAGAAAATCGTCCATGTACGGTAGTACTCGCATTCCGCTGTGACGGTTCGCGTTCTCGCCATCACCACCTGCTCTGCGACGGACTGACCATCGCTGTCGTACTGCGGAACCGTCCCGCAGCCTCTTGATTTCTCTGCGATCTTCCGCTGCCTGTGGAGAACGCAGAGCTTCCACCATCACGCGTACGAACTTGCAGAACACCCTCGGAGCGTCGTTCCACCCGAACGGCACCGCTGAACATTGAAGCAGGTCCCCTTGCAGGTCGAACTACATGAAGCGTTGAAAGTCCGGGTGGATCCCCAGCGCATGAAAACCGTCCTGGAGGTCGAAGCTGAAGCACCAGTCGCCCGGCTTCGCCAGTCTCCTTAGTTTCTTCAGCGTCTCCATCTTCACGCGATTCTTCACACACCACTGGTTTAGCCATCGGAAGTCCACCACCAGTCTCCACTTGTTCGTACCCGGTTTCGGCACTAAAAAAACGCGAGAAACATGAGATCTTCTCGTCGCTCTCGTCCAGGCACCGTACTGTAGCAGCCTTTCCTTCTCCGCGTCCGGCCACACTGCTGCCGCGTAGCATCCCTCAGTGACACACCGTGGTCGAACGGAGGCGGAGGCCCGCGCTTCCACCTCAACTTCACCCCGTGAGTAATCCATTGCATCACTTCGGAACTGGCGCCCGCCGCGCGCCATGCTCCCCTCCGCTGTCTCACCTGTTGCTGCACGGTGAGTTTTCCCCGACCAGCGCCCGGAGAGGGCTGTTGCGCTGGACGGGGTGGCGGCACGCACATCACACATCGGCCGCGGGCTTTCCGCCCCGGCCCTTGCCGCCTTTGTCGGTAGTCTTCTTACCGTCCTTCTCCTCGTACTTCTTACGCCGCTCGTTCTCCTTCCAGCGCTGGTCTCGGTCCCGTGGATCTTTCACGACCCGCGTTTCCGCACTCGCTGCATTTTTTGACGTAAGGCTCAGCATTGCCTTGCCGCAGTTCTTGTCGAAGTCGTTCAGCCACTGCTGCAACACCTCGTCCGCCACCACGCCGTCCGCTGCTTGGTAGACTCTGTCCTCCATGAACTGCAGTTTAGCACGTAGAGCGTCAGATCCTCCCCGCTGTGAAGATCCAGGCTCCTGCTCCAGCTGCCCGCGCCAGCATCGTCCACCTGTTGCACAGTAACGCGTACACGCCGTGCACATAGTTGGTCATTACGTGGAAACGTTTTAGCCACTCGCTGCCCGACAAATCACAATCCTCGTTCACGTCCGACGTCTCGTTGCATTCGTACACCACGTCGTGCAAATAAGACAGCGCCGGAGCCAGAACCAGGCACTCGTACTTCATTGAAGAGTTGGACCTCTTGGAGAGAGCGTCGTACGTCTTGTTGCCGTGCAGGTCGTACAACTGAGGCATTCTCGATGTCAGCATAGCCAGCCGCGGCGGGAACGGGTTGACTGAGGCTGCTGGCACGTACGCCAGCTTCCTCCTTCTCTCCAAAAGTTGCTCGGCGGTCTTGGTTACGGTGTCCGGGTCCGAAGTCCCAGGCTTCGCTGCCACCTTCGCCTCCAACTCCACGTGGAATTGTGCTTGTCGGTGAAGCTCATCACGCAGCAGGCGATGCCCCTCTGCCTGCTGCCTCTGCATTTCAAGTAGCTCTCCTTGCTGCTTTTGCATGATCAGAATTTGTTGCATCAGCACGTCCTGTGTGGACAGTGCTGCGGGGGAAGGGGAAGCCTGCCCGATGTCTGGCTTCCCCGGGAGGGGTGGGAAATCCTCTACACCCTTGTTCTTAGAACCTCCCCACATTTTTGCCCCTCAAAGGAGTCCCAGTGGAGTCAATTGTACTGCCGTAGCCGATGTGAAGCCGTCGTTTGAAGTCGTAACGCCGTCCCCGCGACTTCGCTGCTAGATCTCCCATCGTCGTTCGATCGCTGTCGTACAACCTAGTGGTCTTGTCACTACCTACTCTACTGTTTACAGGTGAAACAGGTGAAGAAAATCTTACAAAATCAGATTTGCAGTGTGCCTCACAGAGTACCGTAGGTACCCGTGAAGTTCCTGTTTGCAAGAGCAAAAGGAACAGAGCTGAACAGGCGTGTCGCTTCGTGGCTACTTGTACATCCTGTTTGTGTCACGGAGCTACATGTGTCATTCGGCTCTACTGCAGCAGGAGTCACGGATTCTGAAAGTCTGAAACCACAAAAATTCTGTTGCACTCCAATTTGAACATTATTACTCCTCTCTCTGTCAATCATTTCAACCATAAGCCCAAATGATGGATACTGGATATAAATAAGAAAACAGAACGGAAATGCCCAAAATTTCACGTAGCAGTCAGAGGGTGCATGATGTACCTTGCGGCTGGAACATTGGCTGGGTCCTCGGCTGGGTCCTCGACTGGGTCCTCGGCTACCATTGTTACCTCCTCTGGTGACGATTGCACTAGGTTCAGGCTGGCGAGCATCGATCTCTCTTACCGGGCTGAGGGGTTTCGGGGGGTCGACGTGTTTGCACCCCTCTTGAGTAGCTTCGGTGACCTACAACAAAGCAGGCACATGGTTCTATCTAAGAGCAATGAGACAGTGAGGAGAAAGGAGGTAGAAAGAACTGTCCAAGTTGCACAAACGATTGCATCCATCAAGGTCTCCCCAACCTATGACAAACGATTGCATCCATCAAGGTCTCCCCAACCTATGACAAACGATTGCATCCATCAAGGTCTCCCCAACCTATGACAAATGATTGCATCCATCAAGGTCTCCCCAACCTATGACTAACATTTACAGCAAGTTCAGGCTGATCACTGGCGATGCTCTGTTTGTCGAGTCAGCCACTGCCAAGCCTCTACTCCACGTGTCTCTGATCATAAGGTCGGGCGCTCTTCAAAATTCATCATTGACTATTTTGGGTGTATGCACATATATATGTTCTAGGGTACTGTATGTATATGTTATAGTGCGCGGCGCACATATGTGCGCCGATTTCAGTATGAGTGCGCCAGGCACGATTATACTAGTACAAATGCGCCTGGCGCACCTGTACTGACCCCCCCTTTGGAAGAATCGCGCCAATGAGTATAAGTGCGCCAATTCTAGAGCTTGTTTCGGTACAGGTGCGCCAACGCACCCATACTAGCACTCCTCCCCCCCTAGACATACTTTTTGGGTCAAGGGGGGATCTGACCCCCTTGGACATATTTTTGGGGTCAAGGGGGGGACGAAACTCTCCCTGAGACATATTATTCGAGTCAAGGGGGGTCGGACCCCCACCCCGTACCAAGACATACCTTTCGGGTGAAGGGGGGATCCGATCTCTCCCTTAGACATATTTGTTGGGTGAATGTGGGGTCGGATCTCTCCCTTAGACATATTTTTCGGGTCAAGAGGAGGTCGGACCCCTAGACATACATTTTGGGTCAAGGGAGGGGGGGAGTCGGACCCCCCCTTCACCCAACAAATATGATTAAGGCAGAGATCCAACCCCCCCTTTGCCCGAAAAGTATGTCTTGGAAAGGGGGGTCAGACACCCCCCTGATAAAAATACATGTCTAGAGGTAAGGGGGTGTCAGACCCCCCTTGACCCGAATAATATGTCTCAGGGAGAGATTCGTCCCCCCCTTGACCCCAAAAATATGTCCAAGGGGGTCAGATCCCCCCTTGACCCAAAAATTATATCTAAGGGGGGAGGGGTGCTAGCATGGGTTCGTTGGCGCACCTGTACTGAAATAAGCTCTATAATCGGCGCACTGATATTGATAGGCGCGATTCTTCCGAAGGGGGGTCAGTACAGGCCCGCATACAGTACAGTACACCCTAAAGTATAATCGCGCTTGGCGCACTCATACAAAAATTGGCACACATATGTGCGCCGCGCACCTACACTATAATGGTTAAATTGGAGCCTGCGGAATTTTAGAAGTTTTTGTGCCGGTAGATCGATCACAGTTTCCTGAGCCGTTAGATCAAATCAGCAGCTGAGTTAGATCTGACGCCAAAGGTATTTAGGAGTTCTATCCGTGGGAATCCGCAACTCTGTTCTTTTGCCTTCGCAAAAGAACTTCACAACAAATTTTCCTCGCGGGAAATTCTTAGTACAGAACACTGCAAATTTTTATCCCACATTTTTACGTTACTGTGGAAGTCTAAAAACTCTTGACGACTTACGACAATGTCCGATCAAGAAAGCGAGCAAGTCGCGTCGGAGCACAACTCTGGCACGTCTGAACAAGCGTCGCCGAAGACCGGGATGGAATCCTTGTTGGAGCAACAGGGCGCCATGATGAAGCTCATGATGGAGCAGATAAAAACTCTCGTAGCGAGAGTTGAAGTCGCGGAGGAGGCGGCAACAAAAGCCGCTTCCCACGCTGGTGGTTCCACTCAAAGCAGAGACACGGAGTTGGAGGAATTGAAAAAAACTCCCGTACGTCCCACATGTTAAAGGGAATCCGTTCCCTATACGACCTGCTACTCTGGAGACCGACATGCCCCAGATGTACGATCTCTACAACAACAAGACCTACGACGCCCTCTCCAAACGCACGAATTCCTCAATGCGTTGCGAGCAGTTAGTGCTTGCCCCTGCGCTTTCGAACATGCACAATGTGATCGCGTTCTCCGAGGTGACCTTGGACTGGTGTCAGGACGAGAAGGACCCCCCATCGGTGGAGGAGTTGAGCGAGCGCGTTTGCACCGCCCACAACACGTTCAAGGATGTTTTCGCTCTTCTCAGCAATCGTTACACCATGATCCAGCTCAGAGCGAGCATGGAGTCTCACGCAATTCCCACGGCGGAGCAGAGGCGCTGCGGGCGAAGCTGGCCTTCATCGAGGAGAAGGTGTACGTAGGCAGTGACGGGTTGGTGAGCGACTCAGTGCTCACTAAGTGGTTGGTAGAATTCGACACCACGAAGGCGAAGGCCGTGATGCAGACCTTGCCAAGGCCAACGCCAAAGTTTCGACTTTTCGTGACCGTCAAGGAGGCAAAGGTAAAGGCGCAGCGGGCGCCGGAGCTGGCAAAGGTGCAGGTGGCCGCGGCAGCGGCAAGGGAGGTAAAGGGTCAGGGCTTGGGCGACGCACCCAAGCCCAGACCTAACTTTCCGACCTAACTTTCCGATTGGGAAAGTGTTGGACGCCTTCCGCCCCTCGGGGCATCCAACGGAAAGAGCCCACCCTGCAGGAAAGGGTGCGGAGCAGAAGGGGGGTATGGCGCGCAGTTGGCGCGAACTCACAGGTCATGCAGTGGATCAGCAAAGGGGCAAGGATGCGCTCGGTCGACAAGACGCCTTTGCCTTTTGATCACAGAGTGTCGTTGGGCGACGCCACCCCTCCGCAGGTGGAGTGGACGGCCACAGAGACTGAGCGGTGTCTCAAAACGGGCGCATGGGTACGAGCGAAGAGGCGACGACACGTATCCCGAGTGTTCCTGGTGCCGAAGCCGGGGACGAACAAGTGGCGTCTAGTGATGGACTTCCGCTGGTTGAACTCGCCCTGCGTCAAGTCCCGCTGCAAGATGGAGACGCTGAAGAAGCTGCGACGGCTCGCCAAGCCGAACGACTGGTGCATCGGCTTTGACCTCCAGGACGGCTACCACGTCGTGGGGATCGACCCCGCCTACCAGGAGTACATGCAGTTCGATGTGCGGGGGGAGTTATTCCAGTGCGGCGCTCTTCCATTTGGATGGAACGACTCGCCCCGCATCTTCGTTAAGGTCATGAAGATGCTCGTGGAGTGCCTGCGTTCTTCGCAATCCGCGGCGGATCGGCTAGAAGTGCTGAAGCTGCAAAGCGGAAGCAAGGTGCGACGGCGATGGGCACTTCGCAGGCGAGCTGGAGGATGCGGCCGCGAGGAGCATCAGCAAGGGGCGCGAGTGCTCCCCTACATGGACGACTTCCTGCTGCTACTAAGCAGCAGGATCAAGACGCTCAGGGCGCGCGAGCTGACATCTTGGGTCTTGGTGAGACTCGGGTTGGAGCGCAACGAGAAGAAGGGGCAATGGGAGCCGACGCAGTTGGTGGAGCACCTCGGGCTGGAGGTGGACCTCAAGGCGGGTCAGTTCCGCGTGACAGCGGCGAGGCTGCAGAAGATTCACCTGCAGTCCAAGGCGCTTCTCAGCGAGGCGTTGCGGCAGCGGAGGTGGCTCCCACCTCAGAAGCTCGCAGCATCCACGGGACTCTGCCAGTCAGTGTATGTGGGAGTTCCTCCGGCGAGATTGTATCTCAGGGAGCTACACTTTGTGCTCTCCACGAAGCGGGGATGGGGCACGAAGGTGAAGCTCACACGGCAGGCGTGGAGTGACATCGAGTGGTGGCTCAGGCTGCTGGCTCAGAGCCGGTGGACGGTCGCAAGATCTGGCGCAACCCTACGAGAGCCAAGGTGCACACCGACGCGTCTCTGTTTGCATGGGGCGGAGTGCTGAACCTGAAGCATGCGGCGAGAGGATTCTGGTCTCAGCTGTCCTCCGCCATCCACTCCTACATTGACCCGGCAGCTGTTCCCGACGAGCACATGGAGAAGTACTTCGGATGGACCACTCCGAGGTGGCGGCAGCAGCAGCCTGGCACAGAGCACTGTGCCTAATGATCTTTGTTACATGGCAATGAGATGTGAAGAGCAAAATAAATGGTTAAATTGGAGCCTGCGGAATTTTAGAGGTTTCTGTGCCGGTAGATCGATCAGGGTTTCCTGAGCCGTTAGATCAAATCAGAAGCTGAGTTAGTTCTGACGCCAAATGTATTTAGGAGTTCCGTCCGTGGGAATCCGAAGCTCTGTTCTTTTGCCTTCCTTACCCACCCTACCCAAAAGACTCTAAACATTTTGCCTTAGAAGCTGTGCATCAGCCTAAAAAGCATGCGTAGCTGTGAATCAGCCTAAAAAAGACATTCCGACAAGAGATTTTCTCACACACACTTAAAAGCATGTAAGAAGAAAGCTATTTCTTAATGAAATGCTATGCAGTGTGCCTGTTGGCAATGAGATGTGAAGAGCAAAAGAAACATATAAGTATCGATAGTTGCGGATTTTGTCACACATCGGAGGGTGGATTCCTGTTTGTGGAAATGTGGATATGCATGTGGCCGAGCCGAGCAAGCAGGCGAAGCGTTGCACAGAAGCGCCGCATTCGCGTTATCGTGCCAGCGGTGAGGCCCCAACAAACTATGACAGGGAACGAAGATGCTTTTACCAGAAATGGCCAATGCGGGACCTCGAATCTTGAAGGTCAGAAAGCAACCTAAATGTTATTTCGAGTTTGGGCAAAATTACCACGAGTCAAAGTTTGATTAGAATTTGTGACTTTCGGAATCTTCGAATTTTTACTGCGAATCAATATGGAAAATCCGTGCCTACTACCGTGTGCTGGAATTTAGCAAAGGAAGTATTAAAAAAAACACTATTAAACTTATTTCATTGATAAACTTCATAAAGAGTTCAGCGCCAAATCATCACTTGACGGTTGTGATTTGGCGATACTTGCTTGGCAATATTTGGTGAAATTCATGAACTATGATCACATGTCTCTCACATATCCTACTGACTATTACAACATCCACATCCATCTCACAGTCACAGTCCAAAGACGATCATACTAGTGGCATGATCACTGCATTGTATCTGTATCGTTGCTGTTGTCTTCAATCTATGCTGCAGGGTTTCGGGCCCTTAATAACTTAGGGTTTCTTCAGGGTTTGACTTTCGGTGAGCTGTATTGAGCCTAGAAAGTCAGTCTTTGCATAAAAAGGATTTGCAGACAATGTAGATACCAACATTGTGGGCGGATTTCGGTCATTTAATGTTGACTGAAAGCAGACCCGCCAGAACGTTCATCGTGGGATGTTGAACGAGATACCTTGGCTAATGGTACCCAATCATCATCAGAAGTGAGAGATGGTGACTCCCGAGGATCCTCATTTTCAACCTTGTCGAGGACAGCAATGGAATGAGGCAATTCGGAAACCGCGTCGTCCTCGCTCGCTGGAGAGCTCGGCGCAGCCACCCTGACATCCAAGCTTGAAGCAGCTTCTTCTGTCACCTTATAGCTCGGTACCTGGAGACTACCTCCAAACTTCAGCTTCAAACCCTGTAATTATGCGCCGCACTGCCCACAATCATCAAGAAGCTCTGGTGCATATTGCAGAGTTGAAAATCAGCACATGAAGTTAGGCAGCGGAGCTATGCGTGCGCAAGGGCCAATGCCTTCACCAGGCTGCACAGACGCATGACTGCAATTGCATCGTCACTAGCTGCTAAAAAAGCACGATGGTGGGGAGCCACTACTGCTACCTGGTGGATGGTTGAAGAAGCACCACCTTGCTCACCAGCTGTATCTTTATCTTTACCGGAGACAGGACTTTTGGTCGCAAGATTGGCATCCCTGGACCTCACATCGGCATCAATTGTGGACTCAGACGAACACATGACTTCAATCAATCACACAAGCACTTGCTGCTTCCCCAACCCCCCCCACACTCAAGAGCGAACCCACCCACTCACTTGTCGTACATGAACCAGCGACCCCTTCCCAAGCCAGCTACATTGCCAGCTTCGGCGCAGCCTGCCTCATGACCCCTATGCTCCTCCCCATGCCCCTACACCTGTTTCAAAAAGGCCTGCTACCCCGCCGTACCTTGAGGGGCTCTTCAGCGTCCCCCAAGCAAGTTCTCGCAGAGCGCTGTGCCATGAGAAACAATTCTCCGCTGCTGAGCCAAGCCCAATGTTCAACCAAACACGCTGCACCCTGCTCCACCAAGACCCTTCGGCTCCAAATGCCCACCAGCCACGGTTCCACGCCTACTTCCCTCGTAGTCAAGCGCTCCTCCTCCGTATGCATGTGCGATGTCCACAAGGCTCCTTGGGGACAACCAGGGCGGTCAACGCTGC
Organism: Cymbomonas tetramitiformis; assembly: GCA_001247695.2. NCBI lineage: Eukaryota > Viridiplantae > Chlorophyta > Pyramimonadophyceae > Pyramimonadales > Pyramimonadaceae > Cymbomonas > Cymbomonas tetramitiformis. Next base: position 14,273 of record LGRX02030761.1, on the reverse strand, counting down.
AATGATTGTAAGCAGCCTTGCTTGGGATCACACCCTGTCCGCCCACAAGCTCTTGAGCATCAACAAGGCGCCTACCTGTGAGCATTCGGCTTCCAGTTTAATGAGGCGCCAATGTTGAAAAGTGACGACTCTTCTATGTCATTTCTATTCAGTTCTCTGCTAAGATCGCTAAATGCATCAAAAGACGCTGCTCGTGACCGTCGCTCTTCACTTGTGTAGCTCGGCTGTCAACCCGCACAACCAATCTGCCCAATCATCTGTGTGTTGCGGCATAGGATAAGCGGTGGCCACTGGAGGCCTTGGGGGATGCATGCGCTGATAGGAGCTGTGGATAAACGTCCAACCCGTAAGACTCCGCTTTCGTGCGGCGGGGGGTACAAACCCCACCCAGACTCCGTTTTTGTGTAGCTGGGGTTAACCCATTCCCCCCGCGGACTCTTCAATGTTCTGTGCTGTCTTCCGCCCCCCCCTTGGGGCAAGGCGTGGGCAGCCTTGTAGCTAGGCGAAGGGTACACGAAATAATGATGAAGCATGTAGGAGCATATGGGATCATGAACGAACGTGTAGCGGCGTGCAGGAGTGTGTAGAAAACCTCAAAAGCATCTAAGAGAATGTTGGGGGAGATGGGAGCAACAGGTAGGAGAAAGTAAGAACAATATGATCATATAGGACCATAGAGGTGAATGCATGGCAATGTTCGAGCATGTACACAAAAGTAGAAGAATGTAGGAGAATGGTGAAACAAGCAAAAGAATGTTGGAGACTTCGGTAGGGTGGCGCTCGGCGATGCGCTACGAGGAACGAAGAAAACAATGAGAGATCCCACATTCTAAAACCCAAATGGTAAATGCTCCCTATTTACCGTATGTACATGCAAGTGACATGTGCTCTCAACTTATCTACATACAAGTAATTAATACTCTTACTTATCTCACTACACCCAAATCCCTACTCTCCGTGCATGGTCGTCAATCCCCACCCAAAATTTGTGCTTTAGACTTGATCTGGTTTTCAGCTTGCGTTGTTGAGTTTCACTTGCTCCTAGCCAAGAGGGAGGTTAATTCAGGCACACATACATAGGCATATTCACGGGCGTACCACCCACAAGCGGATATTGTTCTCATCAGAGGACTTCGTTGGCGCGGTTGGAAAGTTATCCGTTTGTTCCCTCTTCTCTTCGCTCGTTCGCTCTTCTGCCTTCTCATTTTGTCCACCACCGGATTTGACGCTTGGTGTATTCAACACTAAATTCAGCTCCATTTGTGCTGTGTTGCCAAGGATGCTTTGGGCCTGCCACTGCTTGAAGTGATGTTGCACTGCACGATTTGCATTTCTGCGGTAGGAGATATATTGTGCTGTGCACACCTCCCCATTCGCAACCCGTTAGCTTGGAGCAGTCAAATGATAGATGGCTTCCAATTCAGCGAAGAAGACTTTCATGTTTTGTAAACGGCCCGCAACTGACATTTCAACTGGCCCGCCTTCGGCCAAGCTGGCCAATCTCCAAATATTTTAGGAATGGGAATATCATGAAAATCGCGAAATTTCACAAGTTTTTTTATGATTCTCATCTCAAATAACACGGCCCACACCCTGCAAAGCAACGGCTCGCATTCGGCCCAGGATGACTTCAAACGCCCCGGGCCGGCCCTATACAGTAAGCCTTCTTCCCTGTTCCAGTTTTTACGATGGACCCACGCAAATAAAGGGAAGTGCGCCACTTATCGAATTCGGTCATTGGCTATTTGGGTTTTAATGGGGCAGATGGCAGCATGGTTAGAAATCGATTATTGGGACAATTATGATTTTAAATCAATTGATTACCATTATCACAATCAAATTGATTCCACCCCTTCTACAATTACAATCAAATCGATTTGATACATTGACCCATCACAATCGAATCGATTACGTTTATGGTACAATTACAATCAAATCCATTTGATAATTTTGCTTGTATGAGATTCCGCTTTTTAGGACTTGACTTGCATATGCGCGCGAATGGTGCGTATCTATACTGTTCATGATCCTGTATCAAGCCTAGCGTGTCACAAGAATGATTTTGGAAACTGTGTTGGAAAAATCGGCTCATCAACGCTACTCACAATTCCGATTAATCGATTATAAGTACTGTTATCACAAATGAAACGATTTGAATTGTCGATAATTACAAACACACTCGATAGGACTTTATAGGTATCACAATCGAATCGATTTGCAAGGTCACTAATCAAACATACAATCAATTTATATTTCCTACAATCACTTTGAAACTGATTTGAATTTTGAAACTAATTTCTAGTCTAGATGGCAGCATGAGGTTGTAACATACTTTTTAGGGCTTTGGGTAGCATTTCCAATGCGCTGCCCAGTGCCTTGGCACCGAGAGTGAAACAAAAGGAAGCAGTACAAAACTGTCTCGTCTCTTGGGGCGACTCGGTTTAGGGGGAGCGATAGTGCCTATGGGTTGGCAAAAAAGGGGACGGCAACACGGCATTGTTTACAGTTGGAGGCACTAGAGCTATTGTCATACATCATTGTGTATCTCAACAATAACCACGCCTTGGCCCCACCGAACCAGCTGTGGGCAATAGCTTACGGTGTGGTATCACTGGTTTGTTAGGCGTTTGTTAGCGGTTGGCAAACGCTGACAATCATGCAGGGTTGAAGATATGGGAAGTCGCCTCAACCAACTACTGTACCACAGCTAAATGTGAGGAAGGATGCCTTCAGCCAACCAGGGAGATCTAAAGCTTTCCAGATGTGGATGCCACTCGGGATCTAGAGAGTGCTGGGCGCGGAGGCACCAATGGAATGCATCTAGGTGCCGGCATGGATGGCTGACCAGTCGCTCAAAATGCGCACTCTTAGAGGCGATAAACCGCGACATATCTTGTTGTAGTTATGAAATATCAGCTCATGTGCAGGGATCTAAGAACGTTGGTTCAATTTTCTGCTGTTGGGAAAAGTCAGATTGAACGCTACAATTTTGGGGAGAGCTTTCAAAGGTCAGGTTGTCAGAAGTGGATATTTGTATTGGACATTTTTCCTGAGTGGATGGCAACAGTGAGCAAACCATATACTGGAAATGCGGCTACAGTTCTGTACAGTTCATTGTTTGGGTGGAAGACCTTGTTTTCTACTCTTACGTACCGGAACTGATCCCCATCTTGGAAGCCACGTCGTGCAGAACACCAGAGCGGACGTCATACGCCAAGTAACCCCACAAGTTCTTCGCAAATAAATCGTTCACAGCGTGTAGGACCACAGAGGTGCTTAAAGTGATTTGGCCGAAGCCCTCCGGACCTGAAGACAAGCCAACATGGCACAGGTCAGCATTGAATGACTGAACATGAGCATATGTAGCAGTAGAAACCTCACAGGCATAACATACAGCATGCCACAAAATATGAATCGTGTAAGAGCTTCCGTCCGCGCGTATGCCGATCTTGACCAAGTGCCTTTCAAAAATGCGAGGCTTATATTTTGAACTTGTGTTGCCAGCACAAGGCCCAGGCATCTGATAGTGCCAGCTAAACTTGCATGAATGATTCTGCAATTTAACGCTGAGTGGTGTGTGCTGCTAGGTACACTTCAATGTCAGTACTATCGAATCACGGTTGGTGATGCTATAAAAGACAAGAATTCCTGTTGTGCAAAAGGTACTTTGCTACATACTTGGTTGCTTGTAGGTGGAACCGTGCTTTTTGCAGAACTAAATTGGGGAAACGATGTTCAGTTTCACTCCGGCCCTAGCTTGGTGCATGCAGACAGTCTCAAGTGCACTTTGTCCATGGGGAACAAAGGTGTCGGTTGCGGATCTCCGCAGGATAACGCACGAACCTAGTGCAAAAAATATAGGGAAGAGGGTCCATGTAGTGAAGAATAGGAAGCACATTGTCCCGAGCTTCACTTTTGCTTCTTCAGGGTAGATTATTAGAGCTTCTTTGTATAGGTTGAAGGCCGCAACGTACAACACCAGTGCTGAAGCCGACGACAGGAAGATCATGAGAATCTTTAACCCATCCTGCAGTTGGAATATGCCACAGTGATATTCAATAAGGTGCCCAGGTTTGATTAGCAACTTAGCATCTTTTGAGAAGCTGCCAGAGCCTGGCGTAGCATCTGCCTTGGAGAGTCTGCTTTGAGATAAGACTTGATGAGCGAGGCTCGTCGAAGCTAAGTTGTTCCATGATTCAAAGTCTAAAGAGAAAAAAGAAAAATGTGACTCCTCTTAACGGAGGCGTGATTCAAATGAGGTTCCATGATTCAAAGGGGTCTGAGTGAAATTTATCTGAAAACACTGCCCTAAGATGGTTATTTTGGGGCTTCGAGACTGTGAGGATCCCCAAGCAACCCACTGCCCTCAGCCCAGTTCAAAGAGCTGAGCGAGCAAGGTTCTCAGCCGAAGGTATCAAAGTACATCCGTCATGTCACTATTGAAGCTTGGCAAGTCGAATATGCGTCATGGCAGTAGTCCAGACTTACCTGCGCGAAACATGCGGTGATACCAAATACGAGTTGAGCCTGTGTAGCATGCAGCAGACAGGGTCGTCAGACTGTGAAGAGATGTTGCCTAAATAAAACTGTGAATATGGTCAACAAGCGTTATGCCCCTGTGGTAGCAGTGATGAAATTAAAAAATGCAAAATCACTACCAAACTTGCAGTCGCCGCTATGAAAGGATCAGAAACTCAAGTGTGGTCAAAATCTGGCTGAATCTTCACCACCTGATTACTTGTGACCATGATCAGGAGGCCCTTGGTGAGATGGCTTTCATCTTCCTCGGGCAACGCGCTGAGGTGAATCAGTATGACTGGAGTGGTCATAAGCCATCCTGCACCGGGAATCCAGCATGACACCACTGTCAGTCTTACTTGGAGACCTGAAGTTGTGGCCTGCTCTGGATCTTACGACTCCAAGTAAAATATGACAAAACTCAGAAAACATCTGAGGCTTCGTTGAATTCATAATAGTGTCCTAATATCGGAATTGTGATGTCAGGATCTTTTTCAGGACTTTGACAGGAATTCTTGAATCTTGTGTGGCATATCGAAAGTTAGCTGGAAAAGGCACGGCCACTCACCAGCATATCTAACCCAATAAACAGTAGTGCCATTAGCTGCATCAGCATAGCAAACCAGGGCCTATGATCGTCAGTGCAGCTTGACACCATATCTGATAATACTGCAAGTAGGAAGACTAGTTCAGTCGAAAAGTGGCTCACAAAACGGAGATTTGTCAAGAAGAAGAAGAAGGGGAAAACTTTTAAGTAAGTGCGAAAGGAGAAAAGGTTTGTCACATCTTTATGGAGAAACAGGTTGCAGTCTGACCGCAAGGGAGCCACGAAAGCAACCAGGGATGCAGTTGATTCATGAATAGCTGTCATAGGGTTTGTACCGAGTGACACCAAGAACGCCGGATTATCGTGAGCACATATCTCAGCCATATACACGCAAACCTGCAATAACATAGTCTCACAAGACAAGGTAAGATCGCCAAAAGTAAATTCAAAATATTGTTTACTACAAGCCGAGAATTGCATCACCTCCATCGCAGCGATATAAGTTAAGTTCACAATCTTTTTACTACAAGCCGAGAGTTGCATCACCTCCATCGCAGCGATATAAGTTACTTGCCACGGACATTCCCGACCACGGTAACCATCTATCAGATACTTGATAAGGCAAACGCAAGCAACCGCACACGTGATTGCCTGTGAAAACCAACGCATCCCATTTGAAAACTACAGCAGACCATCGTGAGCGTGTTCATGTTACGGGAAAACATAAACCATAGTTTTCTTACATACCAAGAATATTTCATAATTATCCCCCACGGAATCGAAGTAAGTGTCCCCAGATGCTTGGGTGGCCCCTCCCATTTTTGATGGGAAGCTACGATCTGAGACCTCAAATTGTGAAAGGGCTTACCACTTTTCGGCAGATGAGGCGTCAATACAGAACTGTAGTCAGTTCTATTTTAGAAACTTCCGGAAGTTGTGAGCACAAAGCACTTTGGATGTATACTAAAACTGAAAATGCGCCGTGGTTTTCGGCTCCGAGAGTCGGGGTCAGGGAGTCTAAAGTTTCCTGGGTTCATCATGTTCACTTGAGGTGAGTCGTAACCAGAGGTGTGGGCTTATATAAGCGTATGGCTTATATAACAATAAGCCCATTATATTATGTTATATAGGGGTACGTAAACGTACAGGTGGGGAAAAAATAATCCCCAATCTTCGTGAACGATGAACGTATAAACTAAAACTTTGAAAACAACCCAATACCCCCCCCAACCCCCCCACTCTCCCCCCTCCCCCACTTTGCACTGTTAACGGACTGAATTTCATCCATCCCCCCCCTCTTCCCTCCCGCCCCCCGTTCTGTTTTCCAAAAAACAAATACTTAACGTGACCCCGTTTATTCGTCTCGGTGTTGGTCTATCCATCTCTATCTTGGGGGTCCTGCGGGGGCTCGCCCCCCAGACCCCCTCCTGAATTATATTATTAACGCAGTCATTCATGGGTGACCTTACTCATTTCTACCGCACGCTGGGTACGTTTCAATTTTTATTTACAATACACTCGGGCTTCAATTCATATAATATGGATACAGCATACAGTGACACACTTCTCTATTTATGGTTTGTATTGAATAGCAGCCGGCAGAAATGCTATAAAACGAATGATTAGGCGACTACTTTTATGTCCCGATCCGCCAACGATCGACCTTTGGTCTTAAAATAGAAATATAGTGATTACTGTTTTTAACGATGCCACAATGCATCCAACCTCTGCTCCTTATGATTTGGAACCTTTCGCTATGTTTCATCTCCGTTCGCTGTACGTGTTATGAATTTAGATATGAGTCATTTTGGTGACCATCTCCGTTCGTTTTTTTGTTTATTTGCTATGTATAGGAAAGCGAACAGAGATGAAAAAGCAAAGCTCAAATCCCAACGGGCGATACAGTCGATGATTCGATCTCACGATCACCAGACGCTAACGATGACAGTGCCACTGCATTCGCGTACATTTGCCGCGACGACACCCACGCGTTACGGCATGGCATGTTGGGAAGCAAAAAGCGAAGCACTGTCGCGCACATGATCCTGCGGTCAGATGGCCTAGTGGAGATCTCTTTTTGAGATCGACAGCGCCTTGTATAAATTTGGACATCTCAGTTGGGGCAGAAGCAAAGGATTTCTATGCCACGTGTATGGATAGCATTCACTGTTTCTGAATTCACGTTATATAAATATCGGTCCATTTTGTTGCGCAATATCTATTTATAAGATCGCTTCCGGCGTAAGGGTTATTGACAGCACACTGTTCAATGGTCACAACGGCATTGTTCACTGTTCACGACACTTGAACGACTTGAGCGTAACGTTGCGTGCTTTTTGATATAAATCAAATAATCAATTTATTCCTGTTTATATTTTTCATTATCCACTGATGACCTGAATTATATTATTGACGCAGTGGGAAGTGATTTGTAAAGTATGTGCTGTGTCACGTAGTCACATGGCTGACACAATGGCTTCAATTCATATAATATGGATACAGCATAGGTAGTACAGCCTACGATTTGGGCGTCAAAAACGCACTGTTAAAAACGTACTGTTAAAGCACTGAATTTTCTGAATCCGTTCAAACAATCCCGGAATTGCCATGAATGAGGACCTAATTTATACATGCATTTGATACACAATGGCTTCAATTCATAGAATATTAATACAGCATACGTAGTACAGCCTACGATTTGGGCGTCAAAAACGCACTGTTAAAAACGCACTGTTAAAGCACTGAATTTTCGGAATCCGTGCAAGCAATCCTGGAATTGCCATGAATGAGGACCTAATTTATATATGCATTTGATACACAATGGCTTTAATTCATAGAATATTAATACAGCATACGTAGTACAGCCTACGATATGGGCGTCAAAAACGCACTGTTAAAAACGCACTGTTAAAAGCACTGAATTTTTTCCCGATTTTTCAAAAGAGGGGGAATCTTCGATTTCATCTCCGATTTTTTCCCCAATATTGATATAATCATAAGAAATTACGTATCACGATTTCCTAACGCATTTTTTCGAGAGCCGTATACTGCGGGATGCGGTGAATTGTTATCACATATTATCGGTAGTCGTCTAGCACGGCGTGGTACGAATCCCTAGCACATATTTTCAAGAGTCGTACATCGCGTAATGAATAACAACACTTTGCACACGAAAATGGGGCAAGGTCATCTCAATCACGAAAAGCATACACTAAATAAAATTACGAGGGTTCTTGAGAAAGTGTTCAAAGCTCGATGCCACCGGTTGCACCGATGCGGAGATTTCACCCCTACCACCTTGGCTACCCTTCGTCGCGCGAGCACCACTTTTCCCTTTCCCACGGCCGCCACGCCCTTGTCGTTCTTGAGTGACCGTATCGCCCGCGGCACGAGCACCACTTTTCCCTTTCCCACGGCCGCCACGCCCTTGTCGTTCTTGAGTGACCGTATCGCCCGCGGCACCGGCTCCATTGCCTCTACTGTTGGGTTGTGCCTTTTTAGCGGATTTGCGACGGGGCATCCGTTTCACGGCCGGCGGTTGTTTCCATTCACGAGTCCGCCGATCAAATGCATCTAACCATCTTTGGAGCTCCGGATCCGGCTTAAGATTCAGCAAATGAGATAGCTTTGGCATTTGCCCATCGGGCCCGGGTAATATACGAATGCAGCTGGACTTCTTCACACGCGTCATCCCGACATAAAATGCTTGAAAGCATAGGTTGAAGACATTCTTCGGCGTTTGGCTTAGATCTAATATAATTTTGTCCACGGTTTGGCCTTGGAATTTGTGAAAGGTCAAGGCGAACGCAAGATCAAGCCCATGAGTTCGATAATATATCTTACTTTTGCGGGAGGCGCGATTCACGGGGAGTTCCTCGAGACGTTTGCAGATCTTAACTGGAAGTACGATACTGCGCGGACGAGTGACATTCTCACGCATATTTCCCTGGCTCGCCGAGTCTCGAAGCTCGGGAGCTAATGTCGCTCGATCGGACCAGTTTGTGGAATCCAGATGCTCAATGAGAACATTGACCGCGTAAGGCGGCTCGATCCACACCTCCTCGCCAGGATTCGCATTGTTGATTTTCGCCGCATCGGTGGACCTGCTGTCATCTCGGAGAATCAGGCTGTGGAATTTGGCGGGCGTGCCGTTCGCTAAACCACGCGAAGGATTTAAGTCGTTGTTTAGAATAATTCCAGGCGCACCGGCAACGAAAGTGCCTGTCAATTCGGGAAATTCCGACCGGATCACGTCTTCATGTCGGGAGTCCAAAAGTGTGGTTGCAATAGGTCGCTTCCAACGAATTATCGGTTGTCCACTGAGCCGCGCAAAATGCCGTGCACGCACATCATTGATAGCTTGTCGTTGCCGATTGCCAGTCACTGCCACCGTCGCGAAAGCCAATCGCGGTCCATTTGTACATCCGATGCCGTGAGCACCTTCAGCCGGTCCAAATCGGACTGCGTAATGGGTCGTTCCTGCGAACGGCATCGTTCAATGAAGCGGACGTGATCCGGGTCACTAGCTGCTCGAACCTGCGTACGAACATCAACACACCAATAATGTTCGCGGTCGCATGCAAAAACCGCGGAAGGATTCGGTATTGAAAAAAAATAAGATTTCCAAGAGGTATTAAAGTGATCGGAAATACCTGTTCGGTTAATGGATAGCGCCGGATAGCTTGGAATAGACGACCAGCTTTCTCAGCCACATCAAATGATCGTTGGCCGGAAAAGACGTTTAAAGCTTGTTTGTACAACGATTTTCCCACGGGGGCTAGTTGTCCAAAATCGCCCACAGCCACCACCGCTAGTCCCCCCCATTCAGTTTTGGCCTGGTCGCCGACTCGTCGGATTTCGGCACAACGATCTTGAAGATGTCCATACAAGCATGCCTCAACCATGGAGATTTCGTCGATAAGTAATATGTAGGCGGTACCGGGGCCAAGGCGCACCGCGTACTCCGCCTTCGTGGCCGGATTCATGGCCTTCAAAGGCACCGCCCTGCAAGCTTCCGTGGGCTTCATATCACCCAAGTTATGAATGGTCCGCGCACCTGGGATGAGAGCCGCCGCAACCCCGGACGGAGCGCAGCAAACCACGGTGCCATCATGACCGGATAAAAAATTCGCGGCGGTGCACAAGGCTTTGGCGACGTAACTCTTGCCGGTGCCCGGTCCGCCGTCCCACAAGGAAGTCATCGGTGGAGGTGGAGGAGGCTTGCTCTGCGCCTCGGCGGCCAGACATAGGGATAACCATGACAACACGGGGGTGACCGCATCACGTTGACCTGCGTTTAGATCGGTGGTGATTAAAAACGAAGCTCCGTCGAAGTCGCCTACCACCATTATGGCCAATCCGCCCCACGTATCACGCTCCTCCATAGGCATTCCTTCCACCGCCAACCTCCTCGCACAAAGCTGTTGTAAGCGGGCGAAGAGAGCGGCATCGTCGTATACGCACTTTGGAACGAGAAGCAGTCGACATTTGAAGATGGCATGATCCGCTGGGATGGGTCCGGTGCCAAACACAGCGTCATATACGTTAGGGCACATCTCGTGAGCAAAGGCCCCAGATTCATCGGAGGGGGTGGAAGGCATGCGGAGGCATCCAATGTTGTCCGATGGAACGCCAAGACGGGATACCGATGAAAGAAATGTTGACACGCGAGGGTAAGGTCGTTTCGCGTCCGAAAGAATGACAAAGGGGCGTGCCGCTCGATGACGAGATGGACCGTCGCCTGTTTGTAGTTGAAGCCACCCAAGGAGGTGATCGAAAATCTTGGCCTCGGTCTTGGATTGAAAGTCGGCGGGACAAACTCGAATGTGAGGATCGACGCCTGCTCCAATATCATGAGGCGAAGCGGTCTCGTCCGTAGCGACAGTTCGTTGTTCCGGGATGGACGCGTCCGGCTCTTGTGCCATAACTTCCGCTACACGATTGGCATCTTGTTCGGTGTAGGATGAGACCAAATCAGGACGGCCTACGCGGGTGGGTCCCTGAACATCGGTGGACGGATTGTTCACGCGGTCATCGCCGGTCGCCGGCATGGTCTCGGTGTGAATCCGCTCAAAGAAGTCGACGGAGCCCTGCACAAACTTGCGCTCCGCTTTCAACGCATCAAGCCGAGAATCCTCATCAGCGCCCTCGGCATCTTCCAACACTTGAAGGTTGCGTGTACGGATTTCCTCGATCAACGCATCCAACTCCACATCTCGGTCACGCATAGGCACTTTCTCTCCAGTAGGGTTTGCCGGGGGAACGTACGGACCTTGACCTGTCTCAGCTGCGGTTTCAAGCGTTTCCCAATCCACGACCGCTCGGGCACGCCACTGGGTCAGAATCTTTTTCTTCCGCGAATTCACGTTGAGTCCAAAGGTCACAGTCTCGACATACGCAAGGCGTGCCCGCATAATGAAAGGTGCATCCGGCCGGGAGGCGGCTTGGCACCAATCACAAAAAACGTCCCAGCCGGTGGCCGGACCCTTTAGATTTAGTGCTTCGACGGCGTCGGCGGAATCCATGCAAGCCGTCCATTCGGAAATATCCCAAGGTTTGTTTAACGCGAGCATATATGCGCTGTATTTCTCGGCCTTCTTCGTCCAGGTCTTGTTCCCAATAATACGTGGTCCAGGATACTTAGGGGGAGGCCCACCTGCTAAGATGGGACATTTGAACTTAGATCGGATACGCTGCACGTGGGTGTCGTGCAAGGGATGATCGGGATGAAATCGAAATAGTCCGTTCACAGGCCGTCCACGTTGAGGAGCCGGCATTTCGACAACCAAGCCGGTTTCGGGAATGTTCTGGACGCAGCGTGGAGAGGTCGGTCCCGGCATTTCTTCATCCTCCGGTTTTTTGGGTTGCCGCACCACATCCACAAGGGCGCCATACTCCACCAAATTCAGATTAGCTAACTCGTTACCCCGGTAAAGGTAATGCGTATGCTGAGCGACCGGGATCGGTTCACCGTCGATGTCACGATATACGGTAGCGCCGGCATCACCTTGCACTCTGCGAGCTTGGCCGATGACTTCCGCTTCCCCATAGTCAGGGACGACATCGTCGGCATCAATCCCGGGGAACATGTCGGCATCCTCGAGGTCTTCATCGTCACAATCGATATCATCGTCCGGTCGCTCTCCATGACCTCCGACGGTTTCGTCGCCTTGCGCCAAGCCAATGCCTTGCTCGCTAGCAAACGCCTTAACCGCCGCCCATATGTGCACGTACCAAAAGCGCTCACTTGTCGGAACGGTTGGCAATCCGAGTAAGAAGGATGCCGCTTGTTCTACGCCAACTTCTTGAGCCCCCGTAATATTGTTCAGAGTGCGCGTGATAACATGTTGAGCGGTTCTCACTTCCGTACCCGAATTCTCTGCAACCGAGGGCCGGTGAGCAACGGACTTAGTGGCCTCGTATAAGCAAGATAAGGTAATAGCGGGTTCCCACGGATCCTTCACCATATACTTGAACATATAGTAGCCAGCAGCTTTCGCCTGCTCCGCAGACCCAAGCATGTACATGGCCGTGTTGCCCCCATGACTGCGGTGAATGCACGATTGAAGGCCGTCATGAAGGTGTCGTCGTTTTTGGGTCTATAAGGTTCCCAAACTATTACGCGTTTGTCGGGTTCCACGAGAGGTGCATCGATGCTAAGAGTCGCAGGGTCACGAAGTTCACGGGGGGCAATAGTCTCCGCCTCCATCACGTTGAACCGCGTAATTCCTTCGGTATCCACGTAGGAATCATTGCCATCACCAACCACAATGAGTTCGGTTGGCCCAGTATCCTGGGTACGTAGAGCTTGAGGCATGCATAGGCGACAACCGTATCGACCGTTTGGCGGCTTCCTACAAGTGAAGGTGTGTCGGTCATGACGGTTCGAATAAGCCGACACTCGAGCCCAGCGAACATCGAACGGAGTGCCGTTCCGAGTATCCGGCGGCGGCGCATCCGGCGGCGGAGCGTTCTGATAGCACGGAGAACATATTACCTCGGGTTCCCGATCCAGCGGTAAGGGGGAATCGTAGAGTGCGAGCCGAGTCGGAGGTGCGGCTCTCTCTGCCGGGTCCTCTTTGGCGCGGCGTGCATGAACTTCTTCATGCGCCCATGTGGGCAAATGTGCTTGCACTATAGTGTCGAGCACTTTTCCCGCTCTGGAGGCGAGCTCTGGATCCTCGGCTATCTTCTCCAAAATAATGCCGGCGAGAGCGCATCCAAAGAGGCAACCGTGTAAGTGCAGAGCGCCCCGCTGTTGGGCTTCAATTACCGCCAAAAATGCGGCAAGCATGCCCCCAAAAACGCACGGATCCCGAGATCCCAACGGTTGCGTTCTCTTTGTGTCTCCCTCGAGATGCAGCCCCAAAAGACCTTCGACCGCGGCCTTCATCAAAATTCTAAAACTCTCGGCCGCGGCAGCGGGGTGTTCAGCTAACAAGGCGGCGCGTTGTGCTGGCGTGGTTTGGATAGCAAATCCGAAGCCTTCCTCATCGGACGGCTTCATGGGGTCCTTCGAGGATGGCTTACAGAAGCGGATGGTGAGCATATTGTCCATGTCTGGTGGGGATATCGTTATGAAGAAGGTGGGGTTGCCATACATGTAACTCATGGCCATCATCTTGGAGATGTTCTGCGCTCGCTCGCCGGGCCCATAAGGGACAGTCCCGCCACTCAATCGGAGGATGGGAGTTATTTCCGCCAGAAGTTTTTTGGCGGCGTCACTTTCGGGGTCCTTGGCCGCTTCCTCTAGGGCCTTTCGAAAATCGGGTCGCCGAATGATCTCCATAAATCGATCGATGGAAGCATCATCCGACTTTACTTTCGCCGCGACCTGGCGACATGCTGCGTGGCGTTGGGCTTGATTGAATAACGTGAGAATAACATCGGCGTTGTCGAAGCGGATATCATATTGCAATAACAAATGCCGTGTATGGCGCGATGACAATGACGACTTCGGCAAACCATGGTGCGCAGTAAAAAATAACCACGGGAATGCTCCATAGAAGAAGAAATCGTTCTCCGTGAATTCGTTGACGGGTTTGTCGCCACCTCTTGCACCGCCGCAGGACGAGCACAACCTTCCTGGCGTGGAGGTGGCGAGGTTCCTGAAAACAAACAACACGAAATCATTCAAAAACTTCCGCCGGGCCGCCAAAATCATGCGGGGAATCAGTGGGTCATTTTAAGAATGTGGACGGGGCGGTGG